>JACMIF010001195.1:0-26025 GCA_014805445.1 Diplogasteroides magnus | reverse complement strand
ATGGAAAGTGTCCCCCAATCAAAAGGATCGTTGCAACAGTTATTATTATTACTCGACAAAGTGCGAAAAAAATTCCGTTATTTGTGGAACACCCCAATAGATAAAAATCCTTAAAATTATATACCCGAAATGTCTAATTCAGAAATGCTTGGCATACGAAAACCTACTTGGCATACGAATTCTCGACGTTGGCCCGAATGTTTAACGGAATAGCAAAGGTCTGTGATAAAGCATCTCTGTACTACAACGAATTCGTGAAGATAGGTTCGATGAAGACGGAAGATGCTCCGTCGTGGTTATTCGATGGAACGAAGAAGGAGGAAAAGGAAAGTGCGAAGTATGCAAATAAATGCCATTATTCGCGCTGTAACGACAGATAATATTCAGATCAAGTATCCGCATAAAAGGCCCTGGAAACAAGCGACTGAGAACAATACCAGTGGATAAAACCGTTGGTTTGTTGGGTTTGTTGTAGATGAACAAGAAAAATTATGTATTATAATTGAAGCGTTCTGGAACAAATAAAAAAATGTTTCTCTGCATTTATACAAATCCTCCTGCCTTTCTCATCTCCCCGGGATTGAGATAGTTCTACCCGAAGAGAATAGTCTCCCGTTGAGAGCATTGAATCCACATAATATGAATTTGTTTTGAAAAGCTACATTTTAGAAGCAATCAAGTCTATGGAACTCATATCTGACTACGTTCTGAAGGAGATTGGGGACGCAGTTCAGAGTCGATACAACATTGTCAGGTTGACGGATGACAATTTCAATGAGGTCCATCCCTTGTTCAACAGTGATTTCATAACAGTATTCAGACTGTTCCCAACAGCGACCGTCCCTGGCTCATTCGCTTCTATGCCGCCTACACCGGCTATTGCAACTATGTTCACAGACCGAGATGGGACATGGCAGCGGCTAAATTGAGTGGAATTGTCAACGTGATTATCCCATGAGTCATTCTTCACAAGAAACATTTTAGTTTGGAGTTGTGCATGGGTATGAAGAAAATCGCAGACTGATGCAACAGTTCGATAATGAAGGATACTTCAATTTCCCCTCATGGTTTTACGTTCGTCCGAATATGGGGGCAGAAGAGATAGGAAAAGGTTCGTCAAAAGAGTTTCTTGGTTAGAGAAAGCCGCTGATTTAGGCGACAAACTCTGGTTCGGTGGAAAAATCGATCCTGAAGACTTCGATCGCTGGGCAAAGGAATGTTTAGTGGATGGAGTCTATCGTCCCGAAGGATGCTTCATTCCGCAGTGTATAAACTGTGGTGAAAGTGAAAGCAAAAATAGAAAAATTGATGAAAGGTTTTTCCCAAAAATAGAACTTTGAGCTCCTGTTTAACTGGAATGTTATTTATCAAATGAATTATCGCTCATTTACCATTTTACAATAAAATATTGCAGATATTTATTTGAACGCTGATTTGCATACATAAGAGATAAATATGCAAAAGATCATTGTTAATGAGAGAAATGGACGACAAAAACGTCTGAACACATAGGAAACATTTACACGGTTGCTCAGCTTAGCTGATCTGCATTTCTGCATTTTTTCGGTGCATTTCACGCTCATTCAAATATCTGAGAATCAAATCAATTATCAATCGCCTCCCATAAACTGTTTCTCCCCCTGAATCCATCGATCAGGGGATGATTATGGTTTGATTCGTCGTTTTGAACCTGTGACGCGTTTTCAGATCGAGTTTGAATTTCTTCCGGTACACCCTGAATCACATTACTATATGATGTAATGACACTACGTATCAGTATGCGAAACTTTTTGATTTCTTTTCCCGCAAAACACAGAATAAGAAAGAGGTAGTGAGAGGCGGTAATTGATAGGCATTTTTAGGGACGGATCAGAGAGTATCATTCATCCCGAACTGGGACACCTGCGAGACCATCTCATCCCTTTCACTGCTGCCTTCATCCCTTCTCCTCATTCACTTTCATCGCTTATGCACGCTTCATTACCTTCACTTTTTAACCTTTTCAGGTGATTTTGCCCTTCCCAGAATGCGGATTGTTCAAATTTCCGTCGTTTTTCTCACATTGTCAGTGGGCTTGAAAGCAGACGAAGAAGAGGAGAAGCCCGCCAATAAAGGTGCCCTTCTATCATATCCTGCTTGATGACGCTGGAATTTCGTGTTCATTTTCCACACAGAAAATATTGCCAATTCCCTCACCGTTTAATTTCGAACTGTCAATATTGGCAGTTTAAAACTGAATTGTGGGCGGAATTGGCAGGGTTTTTTTGTGTGTCAAATTGAAGGTTTTTCTGTTTAGCCGTGGACCGTCTGGCTATGAATCTTGCCGGCGCCTTCGTTAAGTCGCTGTTTCCACAAGTAAGCAAGGCCAAGGAAAAGCTGAAGAAGCAGAAGGTTAGTTGTCTATTTCATCAGGAACAGATTATGCAAATTGCATCAAGCAAATTCCTTGAATTGTTTCTGGCGTGCTATTGTTTCGTTAATCGGTGAATTTTCTTAGGAGGAGGAGGCGGAAGAGGAGGAGGAGCCGAAAGCACCGGAACAACGAGAGATACGCAGATCACCTCAATCATTGGCATCCTCATCACTCAATCAGAATCCAAATTACAGCGAATTCACACGTGAGATCTACCATCATCACTCTCCCTAAATAGTTCTAAATTATATTATATTATGCAGAATTCAGGTTAAAAAGAAAACATGAAGAAGTTCATATTAGGGTTTCTAAAACAGTAATAAAGTGCATTTCTCATTTGTCTAATCCACTCGGATCGAACGTAGGGAGAAGCGTTATGGAGAAATTAGACGAATGCAAAATGTACTTTACTACCGCTTTGGAAGCACTTGTTCATATCACATGTTGCAGCTCAGCAACTTGCGCCGGGCTACCATGCACTGCCACAGGATCCCTCGATCAATCCCGCCTTACCATTGGAGATGCAGAGAAGAGTAAGCACTTATTTAGACTGCATCATTTCCACTGAATCTGCCCAATGTCAAAACCATTATTTGTGGATATTTATTGCAGGCCCGACCTCTGTATCAAGCTACGCAGGCTAATCTCCCGGCCGAATATTTGTACGGTGGCGGCGGCCAAGATACTGTCAGCAGCCCGAAGAATCCGTTTCTAAGTAATCATTCATCATTTCTTTGACGATTCTTGTCCATTGGGGAGGGGTGGGGGGGGGGTGAACGACAATAGCGTCTTTATCATTCGCCCAATATTGGTGAAATGAGCGCTTGTACAGTGAGAAGATGGGGCATCTTTTTGTTTATTTGACCAATATGGCGCAAACGCTCTTGTCTTTCACCCATATCATGACCATTACAGATCGTAGACGAGCCCCTTCACTTCCCACTGCATTGGGAGAAGCCATGGGAGATTCTACACTGTTTCAACGTGCAGTAATGCCGCCAAGTGCCAACCTTCTGGCCGGACCAGACTCTGCTCCCGTAAGTGACTTGTGGGGAGGTGTTCAACAGCATTTTCAAATAGGAAATCACAAAAAATTGCAGGGTCGCATCGATTCGATAAATGCGGCGAGAAATCAGCAGTACATGGCGGAGTTGGCAAGGCATCAGGTTGCTAAATTCTGAGCGAATTTTCGAAAAATCATTCTTGACAGATTTTTGACTATCCATATACCGTTTCATATTTTTATCATTTAAAAAGTTGTAGTCGGAACTCGGCCAGTACAGCCAGAAGCAGATGGAGTACCTGGACCAGCAGAGAAGATACCAACAGGCCATGATCGACCACCAGGCAGGCGCTGCGGTAGGTGCACTCGAAGAAGTCTGCGTTAGGTATAGTGCCTTTGCAGTTGCTTATGCAGCAGCAGCAACAATCGCTTCTGGAGGAGCAGATTCAGAAGGTTAATTATGCCTTCTTCATGCCGTTTTAAAAATTGTGACAAGCAGATATAGTAATATGACTTTCGTCAGTTGCAAAAGTCCCATTATTCAGGCCAAAGTGATGCAGCAGAATCCATTTGGTGGCATGTCAGAGACTGCTGCTGCAGTGTCTGATAACACCGTCGGAGGAAGGGTAAGAGATAAAATATTCATTATCATGAAATTTTCCTGAAAATTGATCATATCAAAATCACGATATGTGTGTATAAACTGAATGCTTTACAGCTTCTTACTGAAGGAGACTCCGGCGACGTCAGAAGAAGGAGTGAGGGATACGAGAGAAGTGAGAGATTTTGTATATTTTAAGAATTCACTTAATTTTACGTGATTGAATGTGAATCGTAGTAGTACATGAACTTACTTTTGTGCACTAGTATTTCTTTGCAGAATATACGGAAGACGACCTCGTTGTGACGGACGAGAGCCTCAAGAGCTACTTCAAGGTTCGCATTCTATGATCGAGGCTATGATGATCCTCCTGGAATACCTAGAAAATCTTTGTTTTCTTCAGCAGCAATACGGCATCGAGATCCCCGATGACGGGACGAGTCTGACCGATGATGAGAGGGATACACTCAGACTGCTGAAGAAGGAACTGCAAGTGAAGAAGGAGGAGGCCATTAAGGAAGGCACTTTCAGGACCATGACAAGGATGAGGGGGTAAGCTAAATTTTGAAAAAATAACTTGTTAAATTTGAAGTATTCATACATCAATTCACAGTCCATATGTTCATGATGAAGCACGAATTATAGTATTTTGCGGTTTTTAACGAAATTGTTCAGTAAAGTAATGGCCGAGAAAGATCAGCAGGACATCTTGCGATCCTCGAACAGAGAAGAATCCTCTGATGACAGGTCAGCAAAACTTCGTTGATACACTGACGATAACCTCTCGCAGTGACATCCTCCCACCTTCCCGTTCATCTCCCTTCGCAAAGCGGGCCCCTGCTAAAAGCAGCAACTTCAAGTGTCCGAGGTGTCTGCCAATCAAGCTCAAGTCGATCAAGGGAGCATGGACTCAGGTATGCTTATGCTAGAGGTAAAGGTCCGGGAATAGTGAGTTGATTGATTTTATAGATCTACGGAAACCCCGCAGCTCTGCGGAAGACGTTCTCGACTATAATGAGTCTGGAGGATATGGGCAGTGAGGACTCGGCCGGTAGCAGAACATTGTCCCTCTCCAATAAGAAGCCTGTCTGTGTGGGAATGGAAGGTTCAGTGATCGATAATCTCCATATACAGTAGCTTCTTTCAGTTGGGTCCCCGAAGGGCGAGAGTTCCTCTCTCAACGTGTTCTTCAAGGACGATGGCAGCAGGGAGCAACTGCATGAAGTGAACAATAACAACACTTGTATCAAGTGGTTCTCGTTCTTGTACCGAAACAGTCTCGAGTACTATACTTAGATACCTTGAGTGTTATAAACAACTCACAAAGTAACTCGAAATGATGTCGTATGGTTCCGGTATGGACACAATTGTAACAACGATTGCAGAACGCTTACAGTAACTGACACTTACAGATGCGCGGTGAAGTCTTTTCTCAGTCAGACGACAGTCTTCTCCTCTCCACTGATATGTACAACTCTCAGGGTATGATTCATCTCAACCTCAATGATCATAGTGTCAAGCTCAGTCTGCGTGGTCAAGGCCGGTCCAGCGGAGGTCTCCAAACTCGAGTATATTGTCATGGCGGAAATGGGAGGTGAGAATATTAGTTATTGATAAACCAGGGGATCTGTTACGATTTTTCGAAGAATCACTTCATAACCACACCAATCGATGTGCTTTCCAGGAAGTAATCCATGTGCCAACCTCCACGTCTTCGCGCGTAATGTAGAAGAGTTTCATCTGCGATTCTACGACGATTTCGCTGAATTCATGAAGAACGTAAGACCCCCTCCCCTCTCTCTGATGCCGTTCCTATCATATTTTTTCAGGAACTACGAAAAGGCTCCGCTCTTGCAGTAGGAAAACTGCCCGATGCACCATCTTGTCAGCTTGAGTGATCAATATTTGCACAGTGTTCACTAATAATGTGTGATTGCAATAAAGCCTTCTTTGAATGATGTTATGGGTAGAAAGTGTCCTATCTCCTCCTATCGCCCTGCCATTCCATTCACTTTCGACAGCAAAAAGCCGTCACCTTGATGGATATCTGCCCCTGTCTATATGTACACACAAAAGGCTGTCCTTGGGCTTAGCCGATTTCGATGCTAACATCCTTCTTCCCCTCCTTTCACATTGAACGAGAAGAGACCGGGGGCGGGGGTGATCCCCTTACCATTTGTGCCAATCGACAGACGAGTCTTCTGAATGGTTATTGCCTCTTGTCTGATTTTCTCTTACCTTTCTCTGTCTTTCCTTCTCAAGTAGTGCGGAACCCGTTCCACTCTCGTGGCTCTCGATCCTTCACAGAGAAAAATGCTACCGATCTGTTGGTGGTTGGCAGTATCAAGAACCAAACTGCCATCCAGTATCCACCAACAAATCATTAGTATTTTTCTGTGTGATCCCTTACAAATGATTGCCGAAGAAAAGAGAGCGAAAGCGCCTCCTCACCATATCTCTTCCCGCCTTATCACAATGAATCTTGAACCTATCCGAGCATGATGATTTGCAATAAACCCACAATCTCGGCGGCGCGGCCAAGTGGGAAGAGGGGGCAGCAAAACGAGAATCTCTTTCATCTTCTTTCCCCACAACACTTCACTGTCTCTCGCTGCTTTCCGACTGGTTGTCACCCCCCGTGGTAGCGCAGCCTTACCAGTTCGAATACTCTATTCGCGCGTCATTGCACACAGAAAAAATAACTGCCGATTTTGACATTTTAAATTGTTGATTGGTGATAGTTTCAAACTGTGGGTACTCTATCGATAGTTTCAAACTGCCCATATCGACAATTATTTTTCTATATGTGAACTTTAATTTCTTGAGGAGATGATGAGGTCATTGGCAGCGGCGGCAGCCTTAATCGTTGCCGTTATCGCACAGGATGTCGAATTCGATAACCCCACGGTACGCCATTTCGTTCATCTTGATGGGAATTTACGCCACAAACTTTGCAGGATTGTGGCAATTCCGGATCGAAATGGAAGCCGTGCATTGAGAGGAAGGTCGCTGATCAGGTAACTACTTATTCTACTGGTTTACTAAGCAATAAACCGTTTTGATAAGTAATCAACATAGGCGAAATGTAAAAAATAGGTAAATTGCAGGTATTTGGCTCGTGCTGCGCCCGTTTCGTGCCTCCTGAGTGCCGTGGGGTGTGCATCTACGAGACGAATGCCATTGAGGCGAGAGTTGTGGTGAGTGCACAATTACTTTTGGCCATTTACTATCTCGTGGGTTCCTAGTAGTTTGAGCCAGTCGATTCCCGATTCTTGGATCCCATCGTCGATCCTTAGCGGTAGATCCCTGGCTCCGATATGGGTATCGGCCAACCGATCCTCGTAGTCATAGAAGGCGAAGGAGAAGTATTTGGGACTATCTATCGTTTGATATCGGTGGAAATAATAGCTTGAGGGCCATAATCAAGAATATCTTTATCGATCGATTTCAGTTGATGAACACGATCCAGCCCTCTCGTTGTCGTCTGTACAAGTATCTCTCCTCTGTCGTCCACTGTGCAGCTCAGACGCACGACAACACCGAGTGCTGTCGCGCCAATGGAGTGGGCGCACTCGGTCCACAGTGTCTGGAGATGTGCCATCCACAGGTGACAGATCACTTTCACAACTTGATAGAAGTCAAATATTGTCACAGTACAATGTCCGCGCCTATAAAAACTATTGATGCTATTTCTTTTTAGTTTGGAATAGACTACATAATGCAGTGCGTTGAGTCAAATCCTGTCTGTGAGATATTTCACTGCCTTTCAACGGTTGAAAATCGCACCGGGGAAAACATCGTGAAGTGGGTTGATCACCTGGGGCCCGCAATTGTAAGCTAAAATGAGATCTTTGCAAGAACCTCAGAAGGGCATATGGAACAAATTCCGCTTTGGTTGATTTAGCAATGTGAGAGCTTTTGAGGTCTCTAAGTGCTCTAAGAATATCGTGGACATATGACAGCTATTCCATATTTTATTCTCCCTTGGAAGACATGCCATTTGGTCCGTGCATACTGAATCACGCATCATCTGACTGGCTGTTATTTGAAGCAAAAAATATTGCAGTGATTTGTATGTAGATAGATGAAAGACCTTCTCATGTTTTTCAACAGTGCGAAGAGTGTTGTCGGTTGCGAACCTTGAGCCATTTCCCCTCACGGTCAACTATGCAAGAGATTGGACACGACAGGAATGAGAGGGGGGGGGAATACACAGAGTGATTAGTTTGAGAGTGAAAGCAGGGGGAACCGGCGCGCTCAATGGGCCGTTCCATACACACAAAGGCAGAAAAGCACTCGTTTTGGCTAAGGTCAAAGAGTCCCCGTGGCGTGACTAATCCCTCTCTCTGAATCTTCTTATTGCATGGGATGAGTGTCTCATCTCGGGAACTAATTCGACTTGATTGATGAGTGAAGGGAAAGATACAAATGCATTTCGTTCTAGATGTTTAGCCGAGCGAGGGCGCCTTAAGTCGGAAGTGAAATAAGGCATCAAAAACCATCCTAGGATTTCCAAAAAATTGAGTACGAATCGATTGAACATTGTGATGTGGACATAATTCGTGAATGCACCTCTGTTAACGAATTTACTGCTATGATTCATGCCTGTTCACCCACTCGAATGCATTCATTACAGTCAAACCCCCGTTCTCTGTGGGGCGTCAAGTCTCTGAGGAAAGATCTCGTCGTCTGTCTGGCCAAGTGGGACCAAATCATGGCTTGTCATCAGTCAGGACTACGTGCTCGCAAGGTAAAACATGAAAGTAAAGGGACCAGTCAACAATCTCCTGTTTGGTCAATATATTTTATTCAATCTGTTTTTGTTCACTTTGCTGAAAGTATAACAATCTATCAAATCTGTCGATTTCAACCGAGCGTTTTTTGCTGTGTTTTTTTTCTCTAATTTCTTCATCTCTATTTCAAGTTTTTTTTTGGAAATAATGAACCAACCAGTCTGAAGCTTTGTGTTTTCAAACCATATCTGTTTACAACCAAACTCATTTTCCCTTTTCAGGTTCCTCGCCCAACCGCGTAATTGCACCAGAACAACCCTAATGAAGCAGGAGAACGTTTTCTGTTGGTCTTCGGCCAAATCCTAATAGACTTCGACTACGTACGGGCAGCCCTGTCCCTCCTTACCCCCTATGTGAAAGGCAACTGTGATATGTTATTTCAGGCGAAGAACTGTCCATTTTGTAATATCATATTGAAGCAAACGCACACGTTCCAGATGTCTTTGGCCCCTCCCCCTCTTCCTCCTTCTAGTGCTGTTGACCATTATAACACCCGTTTCCACATCGTTCTAGTTACTCCAACTGATAAATATCACTCTCTGTTTCTTTAACTCTCTGTAACTCATTTCTTCGTAGTATTTGATAGAAATCCGCCGTTGTGTCACTCACATTCATCTCTAATTTATTGCCAATTGAAGAATAAATTTTTGGGTATCAACGTTACTCCTTCGGCCACCATATTTTAGGACGAATTCTTTGAAATGATATATTGAAATAAGAAAAAAATAATTGTGGATAAAAAATAAGATAATACCGAAAGGATTATGTGAAGATTCCGGCCAAATGTCTCTCGAAGCGAATACGAGCATACGGTAGGGCGCGTTTTGTTGCTAGGGGGAGGGGGAGAAGCCCGGTTGCACTTCTGGCACTTGAGCTGCTCAGAACATTATTATAGCTAAAACATTGTATTTTCAGGATTTTTCTTTGATTGCATTTACGAATAAGCATTACAAAGTCGATCACTTATCATGTCAAGCGATAATTCAATTGAACAGGCTATGTTTTTCGGGGATTTATATCACAGATCCTATCTCCGTGGCTTCCAGTCATTTGTTTTTGGCGAAAACAAACGTTTTATTGCACAACCTCCATCTGCAAGTGATTTGATAAGACATCACGCGTACTAGCATCTATTTCACCTTAGCTATCACTATCATGACATTGCGTTTCACTACTGAATTATTCCTGAATTTATATATTTTTTTTACAATTAATCAATTTAAAAATGAATTAAATGGTTTTAGATCAGCTGGAGCTCGCGTGCCGAATTCGCCGGTGCCGATTGCCCCACATCTATGAAAAGTGCAAAACGTCCCTTAGACCTGTACTGTGAGTGATCTTGAAATATCTACTCTTGTCGGTTTCACTGATTGAATCCCCTTTATGAGTAGAACGTCAGAACGCGGGGGATAAACGGTCTGAAATAATTATCTGCCCTTTTAGTTCAATCTCATGCGATCAAGTCAATTTACCTAAATTGAGTCATGAAAACAAGAACTCGTAAAACTGAATTGAATTGCACGCCAATACTTTCTTATTTGGATCTTTTTCCATGAAAATAGTGTTCCTTTTGCATCCAGCTTTCCTCTCATTTTATCTCTTGCTATAATCCTCTCCTTATATTGATCCGTTCTTCTCTTATCCTTTCTTCCACTCATAATGGCACCTTTCAATCACTTCTCCGAACACCCGCGATTATGACAAGCGAAGTTCTCCTTTTACTTTACATCTTTCCTCTGCTCTGACTTTCCGAGTTCTCGACTTCTGAAAAGATACTGTTTGAATAGGCTAAATTGAATCTGTGCAAATAGAGTAACCGAGAGAGATACTCTCCGTTATCCATTTTCCTATATCCTCTCCCGTAGTAGAGAGACAGTTGGTAAACATGCATTAGAGTACGCATTGCACTTCCCTTGAACTTTATTGCATCCCACTGATGAAATTGCTATTATCGCCCCGGAACCTGTATTGCACAATAGCCACCCGTTTTTTCTGATGCACATAGGAGCAGTTTCTCAGCGGGTGCATAGGAACGGTTCCAACGGGCAAAAGATAAATAATCGAATGCCTTAATGGATTCGAATCTAATCTAATTGACTTCAGATATCACGTTGACGACGAGTCAACCCTTATCAAAACATGTCACACAAGCCACCGCTCATCTCGCGGACGGGCAAAACGAATGAGTTGGACGTCTCGCACTGGGTCAACTACAATGTGGTTAGCTATTTTTAAAGCTCCTATATTTGCGCTGTCCTCCATTGTTCTCGCCCTTTGACAAATATTTAAGCATTTCGAGGTGAGAAAACGCGAAAATTTTCATCATTCTCAAATGTCACGAATCCTCTCAAACGTGTGACTTCCCTTGACTTCCTTCCTCCTCTCTTAGCATTACAAATGACACGATGTTGACACTAGTCAGAGTTATCGGAAGGGTATCGGTGGAAGGGAAGGAGAAGGGGACATTCATCAACTTCCCCATCTGTCTAACTCCTTGGACTGAAGTGGCGCTTTCTATCTTTTGTTTCGGAACATCTGGGAATGGAACACGGTCACAAGAATATGTGGTATTGTTCCTATTTGAAAAGATGATGGAGGGTGCAAGAGTTAGCAATTCTTGCAGAATGGGCTTTTGGTTTCCTCTTCCCCTTTGTCTGTCGTGCTAACACTTGACAACTGCACACGTCATGAAACTTGAGACGTGTGACAAGAGTAACCGTTTGTTGGAGAGGAAGGGGATTCGGGGAGGGGATTAAGTAGAGCAATTGCCACGGCTCATAACATACACCGCAATCATAATAACAGCCGTATCAACGAGACTGCAAGTTATTATAGGCTTTCTGGGGACTAATCCGGTGCAAGTTATGGTAGGCTTCCTAGGGACTAGGGAATCTCCTAGCTTGATCTGGTGCCTTGGAACACTGATCCTCCGCCGCGAGCTATGTTCACGGCCCTCTCTATTCGGGAAGCGCTTTACCATTGCGATTCGAGATGTGTGGGATACACATTCTGCATAATAGGAATAGTTCGTTGAGCGGAGTTTGGAAGGCGAAACAAGGACTGAAAATACCCATTTAGCACCCACCACCAACAGCAGACGAACGGGTTGACAAGACGGAGGAGCTGCATGTTCGATTCGCGGATGAAGTGGCTGACAAAGGTATCGGAAGTGTTTCCTCTCCCTCAGCCACAGTGATCTTGCAGTATCAACTGTATCTACGGGTTCCTCTTCCACCGATTCACCGGTCGCCCTCGATGGAGGATATGCTTGGTAAGTGGAGATACCGTAATTCCTTTCAATTCTGGCTTGGAACCTCATAGTCTGTTACCACATTCACACTGTATGAGATACTGTAACATACCGTTTTCCTCTGAAACAATCAATCAAATGCAGGTATATCGTCTTCATCAGCTTCATGATTCACTTCATATGTGACGGAATATCATTTTCGTTTGGAATCTTATATCCGGAGCTACAGAGGGTGAGAACCATTTCATGGTAGATGAAAAAAAACATGAGTCTGAACTGAGTGACAAGCAAATTGATCGTGATGCCTCGCATTTACTATACACGAATCTGACATACACCTCAAACGGTCGCTTTTTCAAATTAGATTGAATTGCAGTACTTCAAACTGTCACGTGTAGCCGCTGGTCTCATCGGGTCCGTCTTTCTCGCCATTCCACTCGTTCTTTCGCCACTATCGGGAGTGCTCACAGATGTGTTCGATTGCAAGTAAGCATTGATATAATGTTATGTTCATTATTGGTAAATGTCAACTTACATGAACAGTTATTTAAGCAAAAAAGCGGTTTTGTTAGAAGGACAACGAAATAAGAGCACGTGTTACTACCGTAATCCTCCCTTTCCCAGGGCTATCACCGTTACTGGCGCTGCAATCTCTTTCATGGGAATGATCGGTGCGGTCTTCTGCTCAGATCCCTACGTGTTCGCTTTCTTCTTCAGTAAGTCTTTGAGTCTGATTCTTTTTTTGAAACAAAATTGACCTTCTCAACATCACTTCACTTGCAGCTTTGCAGAAAATCAGCAAATGATTTTGATGCCAACCATGTGAAAACCATTTTGTCAAAGTGCTAAATTCGTTATTAATGAACAAATAAAATAAAATAAATAATATAGGCCGATTTCTGCTATAACGAGTTATGATAACAACATTTCATTGTCAGGTTTCATTGGAGGACTGGGTATGTGCTTCTGCTACAATACGGCCATCGTTATGGTCACGTACTACTTCGATGGGAGACGGTGGGCACTTCGTAATCTTATCTATTTCATCATCGCTGCCCTTCCGAGATGACATTTCGTCACCTTTTATCGCGAAGAATTCGCGACGATGAATCATTCGCACGCGGTCACATGCGTCACCCCTTGCAAAAGGGGGAAAGCACGCTGTTTACGGTTACGCGAAGGCATTCGCACTTCTGCTGAAAACATGTTGTTTTCGCCATGCGAAGGGGATGAGAATGCACAACAAAGATCGAGTTACATTATCCATGACTTTGCAGAGCTTTCGCTACGGGAATCGCCGTCACTGGAACGGGTGCAGGCACTTCGGTTATGGCTTTCATTCTAGAGAAGTGAGTCATATGTTGCCAGTCCGATGATAGTAGACTGAGCAGGATTTGGGAAGGAGGAGGGAATTAGGGGTTCTAAATTTAAAAATTTTCGTCACTCTTCTCCTCAGCGCGGTTGACTATCAGGGTGAGATAACCGCTCATCGGAGTGACGACAAATTTTTAGGGTGTCGCAAATGGGAATAAAGTGCATCTCGTTTGTATGTACGCATCAGCGACTTATTCTATATCACTCATCATAGACAACCGCTCAGAATGGGTGAACAGTAGGGTGGGGAAAGGAAGCAAAATCATTCGCCGCGTGTTTGCTTTTTGCCAAAGTGAGTACAGCTAACTCCACTCATTTGCCAAAGTGAGTACAGCTAACTCCACTCAAAGCAAAGATTTTTGGCTGAAATTTTTATAGTAACTTCTCAGTTGCATGTCTATATCACAATCCAAAATTCACGTGATTTGGTGAAGAACGAAGCATACGGTAAATAGTCAGAGCTGGCCATGAAATAGTCACCGGTGACTAATAGTTTATACTAATAGTTTAGTGAATTTACCGTTTTAGAGCCCCTAGTGACTATTTCATTCCTCGAAATGTGCACTGGTGACTATTTGCGCGGCGTGGAATGAAAGCGCAATTAACGCTTCCTTTCCCCACCCTAGTGAACAGACAACTATGTTGCACTTCACTCCAATTAGCGACAACCTACAAATTTACCGATATTAAACCACTAAAAGGAATGATAATTAATCTCATTCAGATGTATCCAGACACAATACGGACTTCGCGCAGCTGTTGCGTTATGCGCTGTTTTCTTCGGGCTTCTAAGTGTCCTCGGGGTATATGTTTACTCAATCTTCACTGTTTATCGCCCAAGGGACCCCTAAAGAGGGAAAATATATATTTTTTAAATTGTGTGTTTCAGTGTACAATGCGCGATGTAGAGTGGAAGTCTGATTCTACAGAATCAAAGAAGAGAAGATTCGATCGACAGGCGAGGAAACTCCTGCAGACGAAGAAACTGTATGAAGGCACAGCGGTATGCATTTTTTAGAACCATTTATTTGTTACATTACAAATGTATTAAAAATGCCAAATGCGTTGCAAATACGCAATGAACAATTACAATATGAATACTTTCAGATCAAGGACCCTACATTCTTAGCCCCTCCCCGTCGTGCGTTCTCACTTCCGATCATACGCAGCGAGGATTTCGTCTCTGCCCGATTCGAGCAGGCAGTGAGCAGCGAGGTGATTGAGGGAGGGATAGCGGAAATGTCGAATCATGGCAATGTAACCGAATGGGAACGGCGTCGTAAATTCGTGAAACGACCCAGTGCTTCTTTTATTGGTTATGACCGCAATCCGATGCACCATGTACACTCAATTCGAGTAATGCAGCTATTTGAATGACAGGCATGATAGCAAAAACATTGATTGATTTTCAGTCCCTGCTCGGTGTGGTGGTGGCACAGGAGAACGTTCCCCGATCAGTCAGTGTAAGCACATTCCGTCGAGTGCGAGACCAGACACCAGGTGGGCCATTCATCCTCTAATCCTACCACCTGCACTAGTCTTCCCTAAAATTTGTGGCTTCGACCCTTTCAAAACGATCTGACCCATTGACCATCTGAAACAGTAAAACCGTTCAGGCCAGCCCGAGTTCACGATGCTTGCGCCCCCTGACTTCGATCGACTGAGCCATCTCGATCTGGAGGTTAGCACTAGGGTTTCTAATTTGGTAGTAGAGTGCATTCCTCATTCGTCTAATTTACACAGAGCTGTTGTTTCTATGTTCGATAGACATCAGAAACAAGTGGATGATACGAATGAGAAATGCACATTACTACCAAATTTGAAATCCTGGTTATGACGACTAAACGAGTGGAGGAAAATGGTGGGAAAGTGCAAAAAGCATTCGGGAATCCATGGAAACGCCCTCGCCGCCACACAATTCTTGCCACATGCAGCGCATAGATCGTGTGTGGAGAAGAAGTTGTGACAGAAAGGGCGGCATCCAGGAGAACAGGGCGGAAGGGGGAAATTGTCATCGTGGTCTTCTAACCTTTGACTGATAGGAGGCGGCGGTGACGTGGACGAAAGGTGTAGTAGGAATAAAATGGGCAGAAGATAGGGGGAGGCGGGAGATAGCAAATGGGCGTCAGCCGTCGATCAGCAATAAAGCATGGTGTTGACGTGGCACAGTCGACGTCGACCGTCCTCACTGCCACAAACTCTTGCCTCATTCACTGTGGTTCGTGTGGGGGAAGAAAGCTGTGACAGTGAGTACCGGGCATCGAATGGTGAAGAAGATAAGGAATGAGGGACCATGGGACCCTTTTATGCAGAGAGAGGAGGGCGGGAGTGGAGGGGGCCGTGAGAGAGGCAATGAGTCAGGGGAAGAGACCATTGTTAGGAGGGAAAGAGGACTCATCACTACCGGTGAGAGGCCCTACCAGTGGGAAGGGGGAGAATGACACATAAAGAATAGGACGAGACAGTGGCTGTGCCTCAGTATCCACCTGAGAGGAGTCGAATAGAATGGTTACGATTCGTAAAAATGGGCGGCGATTCACACGGCGTGTCGAGAATGAGTTGGCGTGGGAATTTTTGACCGCTCGGGAGATTCGAAATAGATAATTAGAGGGATCTTTCGGGAACAGAATGGGAAGTAGGCATTACCGATAGAAAAAAATGATAGATAAAGTTAGGGTTAGGGTTTCTAAAACGGTAGTAAAGTGTATTTCTCATTCGTCGAATCCACTTAGAGAGGTTGTCTATTGCTCGTAGAGACAATCGCTGCACGGAGATTAGAAGAATGAGAAATGCTATTTACTGCCGTTTTAGAACCCTCGGTTAGGATCACAAAATACATGGGTGAATCATGTTTGAGATGCGTTCGTTTCCGAAAAGTGACGAAATTGCGAATTTTGCAGCTTCAATGCGGGAAGAAGAGCCCTTCGGGTACATTGATAAACAACCACAGGAGAAGATTGACCAGCAAGACGAGTCAATCGATCGATGCACTTGATCTGGCTGGAGAAATGTGAGGAACACTACGAAGTTCTCAAACTCAACAAAATCACAAAGGAACTCTAACAGTCAAAGACTATCAAAAATTCCCTAATAGATTTAGACCTGTCTATGTTTCACAAAAATAAATTGCAGTACACCCGAGTACAGCTCATCCTCGTCGTCTTCATCGTCCTCAGACACATCTGGATCCGAGCTCTCAAACCACGGCGATTCCTCTTCATCAGAGATCAGCGATACCCATGGCGAAGAGAGGAAAGACAAGGAAATGTCAGTTTTCCTCTAGAAATTACTATTTTCTCCCAATTTACACCAATTTACATGAAGTCGTTCAAGGGATAATCGTTGTTATACGTTTCTGAGCTTATGCCAAGAGTAATGACAGGAATATTGCAGGTTCATCAAAGAACAATCAGCTCCGGAACCCGCTGCACTGGAAGCAGCTGTGCCTGGTTAGTTTTCTGATGACTTTTTTTTATTAAAGAATTTGAAATCTATTCAGCTTGATCTAGACCTAAGCTGCAGCGTTGCATTTTGATATACCGACTTCAACGGATTTCACAAGCAGGAATTGTTATGCTTTCAGTTGCTCCTGTGAAAACGACCATAATGTTCCCCCGCTCATCTCTAAAGACTCCCGCAGCCAAGAGTGCACTTGCTTACTCCCGAGTGCCTGCCTACAATGCCTATCGTTACAGGTAATTACCAAACTTTGTCTTACCGTAACCCGAGATCAAAATGGCCAGGTATCTTCCCCGCAACATCAACAACATGGAACTCTGGCGCAAGACCACACATGGAGGCTCGGCGCCCACTCTCTACATCAAACAGAAGAAGAAGAGGCTATCGAGACTCCAATTCGCAAAGGTAAACTAAATATCTTCAAAAGAATTAGACAAATCAGACGTCGGAAATGACAAATAAACCAATTAAATGGCAAAGAGATGTTGAGGAAAGCCGATCGTTTTCAGCAAATGGCGATGGTCCAAGAGTCGTGTTCATCGTGGGGTGAGACACTAGGAAACGTCTTCTTCCTCGCATTCCTTCTCTCCGCCTGCATGCTCTACTTGCTCTACGACATTCCCTATGTTAACTTCCCCGAGTATCTCACTGAGGTCAGTTTACTCTCACCACTAATATAATGTAGCGGGACGAAAACAAGGAAAAGGGGGCATTCATCATTTTACGCATCAAACAACGGTCATTTTCGCACAGCTATGAAAAGGACAATCTGATGCCAATCTAAAACTCTATGAGATGAGAACGTAAACAATTACAAATTAATGATGTCTTATTTGGCCGAATGACAGGGTCCCAGTCCCCCACTTCCTTCGTCAATGGAGAACGGCCCTTTCAGGAGCTGAATTGGGACCAGAGCAGTGCTTCGTTCGTCGTGTCTCTCATTGGAGTGCCCAACATCTTCGGAATGCTCCTCTTTGGATGGATTGCAGATGAGCCATTTGCGGAGAATGTATGTTTTTTTACCCTGTAACATGTAAAGATAGCTCAAAACGCATAAAACTGTCCAAAACAACAAAAAGATATATTGATATGCTAGCCAAAATTTGCAAAAAAATTCCAGCCAACCGGATTCGAACCAGTGACCTAAGGATCTACAGTCCTCCGCTCTACCAACTGAGCTATGGCTGGTGTTTCATGCTCTGTCGCGTTGTCGTTTGCTAGGGGAGAGAGAGCGCGCAAGTGGGGAGGGGAGGTGAGAGGCGTTAGAAGACGAGAGTTCTTGTCTAGTAGCCAGAGTGAAGTGTCGGAGATACGAATAGAGAGGGGATTATTAGGGACTTAATTACGGAAGTCAAAATTAAATATTAATTGAAAAAGAAAAAAAGACGTAGAGGGGCTTTGGAGGTTGATTCTATACCCATGGTTTCAGCATCTCTTCCTTATCTACGGACTTGCCATCTGTCTGTCGGGAGTGTGCGTCTTCGCCATGTCTATTCTGACCAGTCCATTCAGCATTTGGGTACGTCAACTCATTTGTGTCTTCATCAAAAATAATATATTTGGGTTTGCATCGCCAGACCTCAGTTTATTCCTCAATATTTCCTAAAGAGAATGAAAATAGACGAAAGAGAATGAAAATAACGCTATATTGGGCGAAAAGTAGACCCAGAAGGTCCTTTATGGTTTCTTTAAGGCTGCCTCAATGCTCTTCGGTTTCTTCATTGCGGCCAACTACGCACTGGCCAGTGTACTCTGTGTGTACATTGTGGGATTGGCAGATTTCCAAGTGAGAATCAACACTTTTAATCAGTACCCATCCCATTCTCGTCCTTGTTTTCCGGGGGTACAAATTTTATTCGCCCCTTTCAGGCCGGCTACTCTCTCCTCTCGTTCCTCACAGGAATCGCCAACGCTTTCGGGCCTCCGAGTGTTGGTCAGTCACTTTAGAATCCCTCCATTCCATTGAACCGGGCAGCATAACTGGATTCAGGTTTGATCCGTGACTCGCTCGGGTCCTACAATCTCGCTCTGAAGGCTGGATCCATCGGAATCTTCCTGTCGGGAGTGCTCGTTATTTTGTTATACATCAAGGTAGGAAATCATCTCGATTACGGTAGTGCTACTAGGTGAATGACTGTGAAATTATGTACAATAACCGATTATGGGAGTATGTAGATGAATTAGGTATATAATATATGGAGAATGAATTTGGGAGAACGAAAAATACATGCCTATTTTAGGTGTGGAAGATGAACTTCAAGTGGCGACCAGAGGACTTTGAAGACGATGAAAGCGACGAGGAGGAGGATAATGTGGACGAGGAAAAGAAAAAATTCCTGGAGAGGAATGGAAGCACCCAGAGACTCAATGGCAAACACTAAACTACCGTATACCCGATTTCCATTCTCTTTACTCTATATTATCCACTATATTTTCTTCAATTTTCATAGTCTCCTCGTTATATTATACTACAGAATTTTAAAAATATTATATGCAATTTCACTGAATTTTCGTAGCATCTCCTACATTTTTCTCTTTCCGAATTTCTCCACAGTTTTATGTGGCATAGTTTGTGTCAAACTTCACTATTCGTAGCCGATTCAGATTATGTGTGATTTC
Organism: Diplogasteroides magnus; assembly: GCA_014805445.1. Classification (NCBI taxonomy): domain Eukaryota; kingdom Metazoa; phylum Nematoda; class Chromadorea; order Rhabditida; family Diplogasteroididae; genus Diplogasteroides; species Diplogasteroides magnus. The sequence goes on along the minus strand of JACMIF010001195.1, from coordinate 6,513 downwards.
TATCCTTCCGCTAAATTTGAAGCAAATTTGCCCCGGTCCGTTATTACTACCATCCCGAGATTCTGAAAACAAATCGCATAGTATTTTTTGGCCACTGCCGGCCGCGCACAATGTATGATGAATCTGTCCTAGCGTTTTTCACTTGCGTACAGGTTTTACAACCCCGCGCTTTACTCACGTTCCAAATGAATTACAAGAGACGCTCTGGTATTGCATAGACCATATTGGAAACCACTGCACATGTTTCATTGAAATGCACGAGTGCAAACGATTCCACGCTCCTATTTTGGACAATCTTATGGTTAGAGTTAGCATAATAATCATACTGTACATTATCGATTGATCTTACCCGATTGCTGTCATCACCCATATGAACATCCCGAGAGACACAGATTACTGTTTCAATAGTCCAGTTCACTTCCTTGCCACTACGGCTAAAATGGCTTCAATTTTTTTTAGTGTTGTTCACGAGATTTCCTCATGTTTCTCTTTATTAGTCTTGTGATGTGATTGTGATAAAGTGTAGTCGTGTCTGTCATTGAGTAGGATTGAAGGTTACTGAGTCATGGTGTAGGCGTGAACAGTTCACTGAAGGAAGCAGTACCAGAAAGCGTGGACAACCGCAGGGATCCAGAAAAAGCAACAGAGACCGACGTTCAAAAGAACGTGCACGTTAGGTTTACGAGACTTCCAGAACACGGCCACGGGCTGCAAATAGAGAATATTCAGAACTGAACTCACACCATCATGATAGCCCTCCGAAGTAACATAGAGCACTAACCGGCAGGAAGATGCTGAGAATAATGCCGATGGCGCTGTCCGTCTCGTTCATTGGTACGAAATGAGTAGGAATTGGGAGTACTACGCTTAAGAGGCTGTTGTCTTTATGATAAGACGTATGATTAGCCCCTGGTTATCACATAAAACTGTTTTGACGGTTTTTCTGTATAGTTTAGTGGTCTCTGGTATTCATGTTAGTGATACAACCATTTTATTTATGGAAGGTGATGTAAATACTGAGGAAGCACTGCCTGACGTGAAAAAGAAATTACGACCTGTACTTATTCCGTTAATGATCCTCGAATCTATTTAAATATGTTCAAAAACATATGTGACGACTCATTGAGACCGGATGAAGTTCTTCCATTTTTCATGTTTTTCTGTTGCCTGATAAATATAAATATCTTCAGAATAACACTGTTGTTGTTGATGTCATACTTTTTTTAGTGTTTTATATTTGCTTACTGATTTCGCGCCTCTTAAAGTACGTTTTTAACGTCCAATTGAATTGGAAGAATCTTTGCTGGTATAGCATAGACGATAAATAATTAACGGTTGTGCGTGAGATTTCTTCCTTGTTTTGCTCTGAATTGGCTTCGTGTTGCGATTGTGTGTACATTCGAGACAATCGCTGCTTTGACGATAGATGATTTGACAAGGACATTATCATAACTCACGAGATCAGTCAATCATTTATTGAGGATTATGAGTACAAGGTGATTCTATACATGTCAATGAGTAATTCTATACATGTGATCGAGTAGGATTGGAGATTCTTGAGCCATACAGCAGTGATGGGCGGCTCACTGTAGGAAGCAGTACCAGAAAGCATGGATGATTCCGGGAATCCAGAAGATGAAACAGAGAATGACACTAAGTAGGACGTGAATGTTGCAATCGCGGCCCTTCCAGTACACGGCAAGGGGCTAAAATTGACGAAATTTCCAAAATATAAGCCAAATCGCAATAGAGATGGTCAAAAACGGTTTTAAGATGCACTTACCGGCAGGAATATACAGAGAATGATGCAGATGATCTTATCCGTATCGTCCATTGGTTTGAAATGGGTTGAAGTTGGACGCGGCACACTCAAGAGATGGCTGTCTTTGTGATAAGACGTATGGAGAGGTGTGGAGATGGAGGAGGGCCTAGGAGGGAAGAGGAGGGGAGGGAGGGAAAGAGGGAGGCATCTTGTGGATTTCAGATTTCGTCTCTGCTTTTCTCTGAATCAGCTGCCCCTGTGTAAAGTATAGGATATCTCTGACGACTTGTGACTTGATATGGAAATTGACCATAACTACTCACGAGATCTGTGGCAACTGGCACCGTCATTTCTTTGCCAAATGTCAATCAGTCTCAGTTGAAACACATTTTGTCTCCTGCAGAAAAATACGGTAGCTACTAGCACGCGCATTTCTTTTTCGGCCTTTTCAGTTCCAGTTTGGCAGGCTCGTCGTTGTTGGTTGCTCTGACGTCTGTGTATCGAGGGCGTCGCAGTTTTTCCTTGTCTATTTTGCCATTTATATGTGGACAAGGATGGTGAAGTATTGGCGGAGAGGATTAGAAGGCTGCCATTGATCAGCAGATTACTAACATGTGAAGCCTTATGATAAATTGTAAATTGTAAATTTTGCCTTCGGGCTCATAAAACGTTTATTGAGAACCAGGTCTGATTGTTGAACGAGACCCTGGGCACAACGCCCTTTGATAATATGTAGGCTAAGTTGTCTCGGCACCTGTTCGCATAAGATCATATATTTATTGTGGATCATGCGTATAAGATGATCATATAAATACATGAAATGGAGAAATATTGGAGATTCTTGGGTGATTGCAGGCAGCTGTTGTGGGCAGATCACCGGAAGAAGCAGTGCCAGAAAGCGAAGATGATTCCGGGGATCCAGATGAGGAACATGAGAATGAGACCAATAAGGACGTTGATGTTGCAGTCGCGGTCCTTCCAGTACACGGCAACGGGCTGCAAATTGGCCAAAATTATTTCCGAATTATGGAGATAAATATCTTTCTAGATGATCCAAAATGATTTTTTTTAAAAGAAGTCGTCCGGGGAGATTCCTCTCGGGGAAATCTTTTCTCTGCGCCTATTCATTCCGCTACTTCACTTCTCGCTGGCCGACTTCTTTAAGAGCACTTACCGGCAGGAATATACAGAGAATGATGCAGATGATCTTATCCGTGTCGTCCATTGGTGTGAAATGGGTTGAAGTTGGACGCGGCACGCTCAAGAAGTGATTCTTTGTGATAAGATGAAGGGAGAGGTGTGGAGCTGGAGGAGGGCCTGCGATAGAAGTGGAGGGGATGGAGGGAGGGATGCAAACTATGGACAAATATACACACAAATAGGCACATTCCCGTGCACGACTGAGTAACGCGTGGGCTTACAATTCGAACGACTGGGCGTGCACTTCCTGTGATAACTTTGTCTTTGGAGTGACAAAGCATCGCCTGATCGTGCCAGTAAAAGTTTTTCTTATTTTATCGAACTTTGAAAGTATACTGCGTGTGGTCTTTGCTGTGATTTGTTTGTTTGATGATATTGAATATTTGTTCGAATCGACTTATACTTTTCAAGTGCTGGAATTTTGCGCCAGCATACGGGCGAAGGAAATGTGGATAGATTCTTTTGTGAAGAGGGGATTCACGTTCTGGAATACGTGTATTCTAGAGAAAAATACTGCAAAGGGATTCCGTATTCAATGTTCGACATGTTGATGTGTTGCGAATTAGAGGACCAACAACACATATATTGGAAGTAGATACGGCATGAAAATGATTAGCAATAAATAATTAATGTACGTTTAGTCAGTGTAACATTAGGCAATTATTGTTGCAATAGCGGAATGAAGGAAGGGAACAAGTTTAATTGTTTTTCTGTAGTCAAGAGTTGCTAGCTGGAGAACCGACAATTTCGAAAAGTTATTAATATATTAAAGTTTGCTAAATGGCAGCTGAAATGTTTCCCATTCACGTTTAGGAACCCCTGAAATTTTAATAACAGGTAGAAAGAAATTGTGAGCATCGTACCTTTCAAATAGGATCGTCGATCTTAGTATCGTAATATATGGGTTTTTCTATTATTTCACAGTTGTAGCAGTTAGCAGTTGTAGGACCGAAATTCTGCGAGTCAATCTAGAAATAGCAAGAGATAAAAAAGTTGATTTTATGTGGTAGAAGACTATTAAGCAATAGTTTGCGGCTCGTTTGTCTATTTCACTATCTTTTAGAAAAGGATCATGATGCACGTTTCGTTCAATTGGAAACAAAAAAGTTTTACCGTAATATATATGCATTTGTCGTTTCCTTGAAAAGCGAAGATTGGCGAAAGGAGTGTGACGTTTTGAAAATAACTGTTGTAGTTGACAGTGTCATAGTGAGAGCAAGCAGCCTCCTTCAGACGTGTGGCGATGAGAGTCGTATCGTGCACTAGCACAGCACGCGTGAATGTGAGAGACAAGGATGGTATCAACATGAGACTGCAGCCGGAAGTGTTCGCCAATGTGCAGCCGCCACACTGCAAGTATAATATTTGTTATCATTTTAGTAAAAACAATTGAGGCTCGAAATGCAGTACAAGGAGAAATGAACATCAGAAACTGTACATGGCATACGGGAGTTGGCAGTAAACATTGATACACGCTGTCAAAGACTGCTCGAGATCTCAAATATAGCAACGTACCTGAGCGGAAAACGATTTGGGAAGGTAAAAATATAGGTCCTTGATGTCAGGATCAACCCATTCCCCAAAATCTCCGGAGTTATTTCCGTCTACGCGCTCCTGAAGTGTAGGATAGGAAAGGCATAATTTCAAGGATAACTCATACTTTCTTTCGATTGTCGCGTATAGACTCAGTGAGATCGGTGATGCCTTCGACGACAACAAAGTCAGACATGCTAAATAATTTTGCATTATTTTTTAGAAGTTACCAAACGCTCACCTCGCACTATTAGGGTCGCTGATCGCATAATATTCCGGCAATCTTGGCACTTGGAAAGTATTCATGTCTTGAGAGAATAATCCAAAGGGAACAACTTTCTACAGGGGATACATTTTCTTTTCAAGTGGAAGACATGCCTTAAAAGCCAAATACATAAATTGCGAGACTGGATGCTTACTTTGATACGAAGAATGCTGACACTGGGTGTCGGCTCATCCATGTAAGAGTAACCTGTTCTTGACAAAATCTTTACCGATATATATTTTTCCAAATCCTCCTTGAGACTGCCGATTATCATCTTGCCCAAATCGGCGGTGCTACTACTAGAACATAAAATGACAGTATATTTGAATAAAGCATTTTTTGCACAATTCATATGTTGAAAAGATGTATGAATTTTTTTACTAACCTGTGAAACTGTCTGCGAAGTTCATCAATAATAATTGAATGAGCTTTGCCGCTATAAAGTGCATAAATCATCGCTCGAAACTCCCTCAGAATGTATTCAGATGTAACTTTGATGACCTTTTTCATGTAAGTTTTTGTGTAGAGACAGCCACAGGCAGATTCCTAAGCGGAGAAAATCGAGCATTTGTCTTGATCGTGGGCGAAAGCGACCCGTATACTAACTCCATAATAACGAAATTAATATTGAGTGAGGAGGCAATGGCGCAGCTGTTTATTTCGTCGTTATATCACCAATTCCCATGGCTATCTTATATTTTTCTCATTGGATCTCACCATTGCATGACTATGGCGCAATCGTTTTCCGTATTTAGATAATGCGGTATATGAATTGCGCTATTACCTCTTCTGAGCCTTCACTCATGTCTACGTCAAAAAAATGTGGACGGTAGATCAGCGGTAGGAAAGCGTCGTATCGATCAAATTGTTGCCAGATATTGCCTTTTTGATATCTAAAATAGCATTTGACCTTCCATTACTTATGGCACATATATTCGTTATCTTCGTCCATGTGCAAGATATCAATTTGCTAAATTGTTCTATAAAATTGCGAAAACGCTATTTTATATTTCTTGACGCATCCGTTCATTTCATTGATATTTCGTAAATATGCCATGCATGGGCGAATGGCAGCAGCTTCACGGACAATTGCGCCATAATGGTGAAATGGACGTATATGCCATCATTCTCATCTTTTTCACTGCGGATCTGTCCTCTTTACAATATTGACGCAAATGTCATGGCGCTCGTATCTTTATCCTTATTAAAGGGACCTTGTCACGATTTTTTCAAATTTGATATGTTGTAGTACATGGAAAATCTTAAAGAAAACTCAATTGGAGTATAAATTATATTTTCCTCCTTACCGGTAAAAATGTTGCCACAATAATAAAAAGTTCCGAAATTACAGTACTGCCGAACTTTTGGGGGCGCTTTTCGCGCATGTCTGTGCGGTTAACCGCGCGTTTCATTGGAATTTTGTGAAGTCAGAGATGCTGTTTTGCATGTGTGTTTTTGAGTATTTAGAGGTATTTTGGTGGTCTATTTGTATTTACTGATATCAAGTCATTGCAGACCCTTTATAGCCAGCGTTATTGCTTGTTTGGTAAGGTAGTGCAACAGCGCCAGGGAATTCCGTCGTGGAATGAGTCGGCCGTTCTTACGGTTAGTTCCGTGGAACTAACACGAATGAAGAGGCGTAAATTTGACTCCAAATTCAACTGGAGCGAGAGTTCTTTCATTCCTCCCTCATTCATTCTTCTTGGTTCCATGGAACAAAGATCGGTCAGCTCATTCCACACCGGTATTTTTG
>JACMIF010001194.1:3672-22616 GCA_014805445.1 Diplogasteroides magnus | reverse complement strand
TAAAACCTCTGCCTTTTTTCCCTTTGTTTTATTGCAAAATTATATAAATTTACACAAAAAAAAAAAATTTAAACTTTCCGGTTTTTTGCGGGCGGTCTCTTTTACAGGGGCTGCCCCCCCCCCCCCCCCTAAGATGGTGGGCCACCACCTGTGGGGGCGCATCCTTCAATCCTTTTCCCAGATTCGAAACTTTGGAAATAACATATAATACATCCTCTTGGATGGCATATACATATCTCAGCTGTTATTTAAACATTTTTCGTCAAAGATCATTTTTAAAAATCTTTCCAAATGTCTCATCTGTGCATTCCTTTCGATAGCATATGAAAAGCTGTGTATAAAACAATCATAGATGGTGGCAAACGTTTAAAAGGTCGTGAATGAAGTGTATCGCACTCCTTATAGTTTGATATCATGTAAAATGATCGAATATGTGTGGTACTACGACCTCCGCTCTTACAGAGGCTCTGTTCTCTAACTAAACATAATAATGAGATGAATGAAGATGAGATGTTGAGTCTTTACAATACAATCATTTCCATTAACCAGTACATCTATCATTTTCATAGTGGAGACTGCCACTCAAGTTCATTACTCATCAAAGCAAACAACATCATTTCATTACCGTTGTCAAGTATGACATACTTTTGTACCTTCTGACAAACTGAGTACGGTAGAAGGGACAACATCAATTTATTCCCTTGACTCAATTGAGCATGAAGTATTTTCATAACCACAGACAGAAGCAACTTGTGTCACCTTAATGGAAAGCGAGTAATGTAATGATTAGGGTTTCAAAAACAAAGAATTTGGGCACCCCAGTTTACTGGGTGAGATAATGAAGCCGTTCTTTTGGGTCTTTTACATATTGGCCCAGTTTACTGGGGTGTGAGTCTCACACCCCAGTAAACTGGGCCAATATGTAAAAGGCTCCAAAAGAACGGCACCCAGTACTACTGGGGAGACGTGCAGACCAGGGTTGAGCGGAAAATGCTCGGCGGAAAAAAACCGGAAAACGGACATTTCCGGTTTTAAAAACCGGAAAAATTTTCATATGTTCAAAATTGGATGAGTTCTCACTTTCTAACACATCTTTAGAGTTTATTTTGCAAAACAACAGTATATTCACTTCAAAACTGGAGAAACAACAACAGAGAAAAGCTTAAAACGAAACAGTAATAAGAACCAGAGCTAAAATATACAGGTCATTTGCCTATCAGGGTTGGGCGGAAAATGCTCGGCGGAAAAGAAACCGGAAAAACCGGAAAAATCGGAAAAATTCAATTCACCGGTTTCTCCGAGATTTTTCGGAGAATTTTCCGGTCGGAAAAATTCACCGGATTAGACCGGAAAAAAACCGGTGACGGAAAATTTTCCGCCCAACCCTGGTGCAGACCCGTTCTTTTGGGTGAGGCAACTTTTTTGAAACCCTAGTAATGATCTAGTAACATTCTTTTTAAACGATAACTGCCTACCTATGCTCTATTATCTATTACATCCTTGCTTTGATATTATTATTGGGTTGAACAAGTCGTTTCTGTTTATTACACTATCTAAAATATCTTCTACCACACACGGCTCGTCAACTCAACAGGGTTGCTCCAGCGAACTGACCGCGTCGCATACCGTAATTTTTTGGCGCGAAAATTCAAACCAATTTTTTCGGCTTCGATTTTGGTAAATTCCCGACTTCACCACTACACCACTCACCACACCAAGCTCCGCCCTTTCACCACTTCACCGTAGAATATGCGCGCTTTCATTGTATGCCCCGCCTTCGTTGTTTTGAGTGGTACTGTGGTAGATTGACGTTGTTTTCGGTTAGAATGCAGATGTTATGTTGTAGTTACACTATAAATCCACTAGATATTAAAATTTAATGTGAAGTTTGGGTCCAGAAAGATATCTCCGAACCCCCCTATATTTTGGTAAACTTGTCCTAGTCACTTGAATGAGATTTGAGATTTGATTTGAAGTCCTATGCGATCGATTATGATTTGGAAAATTTCTCTGATGAAAGGGTAAAATATGTACGATGACAGAGGGAATGTGGACAGAGAAACATTAAAATTCCGGGGCAACACCAGGGGGATGTTGCCATCTCATTGAGGTCATTCATTCTCTTCCTCATCTTCATTTTCACATTCCATCTTTGTCTTCCAAAATAGAATGATGGAATGTGAATGACTCGGACATACCTTGCAAACCCTGATGTTTTATTAATCCAAGCTGTATCAATGTCAGAGTGGTTGTTGATGCTTGGAGACTGTTGATATACTTCTATCTTCCTTCAACCTCATTAGTGCGATAAAGGGGTGGAAATGGAGAAGGACGAGGACGCCCCGATGGTTCGTCAGACCTTGAAGTGCATGCTTATCACAGGAAAACAGAGGATCTTGTGCCACTGCAATCTCATCCTTTAGAAATGTTTTGAGAAATTTTAAAATTTTCAGGACAACGACATTTCTCTCAATTCATTGGGAAGCATCATGGATGAGATTTATTCTCTTGTGGTGACCAACGAACACATGTAGTTGCTCGGTTAATTCGAACCTGTGTTAACATCTTCGCAAAAATTTCAAAAACATAACAAACCACTACAAGCTCTGGTTTCCACTGTCCTTTCTCGAATGTCCATACAAAGGGATTCTTATCCTGCGAACAAGTGAGAATCTTGTTCGTTTCGGGGCCATAATCAACTCCTAAAAGGAAACGTAGTCATAGGATAATGAATGTACCTGTTACGGGTAGGTCGTGCTGATTGAGTACGTGAACGGTGCCCCAATCTCCATTTCCTCCACTAAAAAATCAATACATATCGTGTGGAGCGATATTTAATCGGTAGAAACGGCAAAAATCCTAGCACGACCAATATAAACAGCGAAATTGAATAGAGAAAGCTTCTAGAAAACACCAGAATGAAAGCGCGCATATTCTACGGTGAAGTGGTGAAGGGGCGGAGCTTGGTGTGATGAAGTGGTGAAGTGGTGAAGTCGGGGATTTACCCTCGATTTTCACTAGCGTTATCACTTTGACCCAGCCGGGGCCCGTTGAACTGACGCGTTCGCGGTCGCGATTAGCGGTTCAATCAGTGGCGTTGTTAACGAGCAGTGCCACAGTAACTGCTAATTAATATTGCCCATTTTTTGCACCTAGTGCACGCAGAAAATATATGATCATCAATAAATATTAGGTTGAATCATAAGTAACTGGCACTTCATTCGAAACTGAATATCTTGACAACGCAAAAAGGCACAGCTATGGGGTTTGGCCTGTCACATGGTGGGGTCATACCCTGCTCCTAGCCCACTCCGCTCCCCCCTCCCTCTCCTCAGTCCCTCCGGCGCGATTGCCCAAACTTGCCAAATCCGCGTTTTTCTGACCACTTTTTTGGATTTTCGGCCGCATTTTTCGCGGGTTTCAGATAGAATCAAACTATCAACTAATTATTGTAGGCAAGTGAAAGCCCGACATGCCTGATCAGCCGATTGGTCAAATTTCAAATTTTCACGGAGTTATAATCGGAAAACCAAGACTATACGAAAAACTGTCAAAATGCTGCTAGCCACATGTGCTTCACAGAATAAGCATAGAATAGCTGGAATATCAAAACTATTAATTGGGAACTTGGAAGAGTCGGAATTAACCAAGTTATTAATGATTTTGTCAAAAATTCCGAAATCGATATCCAAAAAAATCACATTTTTGGCCACTGTTTCAAGAGGAATCCGGTGCTCTGACTATAGTTTTGATACTCCAGCTATTCTACGCTTATTCTGTGAAGCATATGTGGCTAGCAGCATTTTGCCAGTTTTTCGTATAGTCTTGGTTTTTCGATCATAACTCCGTGAAAATTTGAAATTTTATCAATCGGCTGCCCAGGCGTGTCGGGCTTTCACTTGCCTACAAGAATTAGTTGATAGTTTGATTCTATCTGAAACCCACGAAAAATGCTGCCGAAAATCCGAAAATGTGGTCAGAAAAACGCGGATTTGGCAAGTTTGGGCAATCGCGCCGGAGGGATTGAGGAGAGGGAGGGGTAGCGGTGTGGGCTAGGAGCAGGGCATGACCCCACCATGTGACAGGCCAAACCCCATAGCTGTGCCTTTTTGCGTTGTCAAGATATTCAGTTTCGAATGAAGTGCCAGTTACTTATGATTCAACCTAATATTAGGGTGTCCGGAAAGTCTTTAAAAGTCTTTATTCCGGGGTCAGGGGGATAATCCAAGGGGATGTGTTCCTGCCGGTGGACTGCAGGGCCAGTCGATTAGGAGTTACACCCTGGCGTTCCAATCGTTTTCTCCAGGGGATCTTTGTTCGCGGGCACCGCTACCAATTCCTTCCGTAAGTCCGGAAAGTCATTACACTTTTTCGATTTTTTTTAAATTTCTCGATGGAAACTGTGTTCCATTTCCAAACAACTGTTGCATAAATATGTCCAGGTCCACACATGTTTACCATGCGTGGGTGATGACGTCACTCCTTCTTGTAATGTCATGGCAGTCGATTCCCCAACACCAATTTGACACCCTCCCTAAAAAGATTTCGTGCCATAACTTTTTTCAAAGTGGTCGAATATTCGATGTTAGTTATTCTAAAAATATGTAATTATTTCCCGAACAAACCAGCATTGTTAGGGCTCATGTCATCAATCCGTAAGAAAGTTATGGTCAAAAAACCTAAAACTTTGAAATCTCTAATTTTGAACTTAGGGGTACAAAACTTTCCACGAATGTAGAGTATCATAAAAGAAAGTTTTTAGTGCATAGAACATAATTTTATTCAAGTTCATTCAGAAGTTTTTTTCTGAATGAACTTGAATAAAATTATGAAGCAAAAATTCGCATTTTCGAGAAACAAAAATTACATTTTGACCATAACTTCTGAATGAACTTGAATAACATTATGTTCTATGCACCAAAAATTTTCATTTGTGATACTCTACATTCCTGGCAAGATCGTTTAAGTTCACAGCGGAAGATTTCGAAAGGTTTTTTTACCATAACTTTCTTACGGTTTGATGACATCAGCCCTAACCAAGCAGGTTTGTTCGGGAAATGATTACCTATTTTTGGAATATCTAACATCGAAAATTCGGCAACTTAGAAAGAAGTTATGGCATGAAATCTTTTAAGTGGGTCAAATTGGTGTTGGGAAATCGACTGCCATGACGTCACCAGAAGGAGTGACGTCATCACCCACTAATGGTAAACATGTGTGGACCTGGACATATTTATGCAACAGTTGTTTGGAAATGGAATACAGTTTCCATCGAGATATTTTAAAAAATCGAAAAAGTGTAAATACTTTCCGGACACCCTAATATGTAACAAGTCCTATGATCATTTTTTTAAATTTCAAGACATTCAAAAATCATTCGAAAATGTATACCCATCTGCACGTGGATCGATTCCCTTGACTGAACAGTCAAATTGATTCATGTATTTTTCCCACACAGCATTCTCGAGAAATTCCATCGTTCGTTCATCGTCCACCTTAAAGAAGCCGTAAAGGGAGATTTATTTGCATGCACTTTTGGGTATCAGTCTCTCCAATTCTCTTACTCGCTCGTTGTCATAGTAGACCGCTCTGACGACGGGAAAGTGGGGGAATTGGAGAGACTGACACCCAAAAGTGCATGCAAATAAATCTCCCTTTACGGCTTCTTTAAGTAAGTAGGAAAATAGTTCTGGATGCAGTAAAAGATATGTAGTAGAGCAGGTGAAATTGCGCATTTGCAGCTCGAATGGTTGAGTGCCACTCCACTAACCGGTTGTTTTAGAACCGAGACATTTTAAAACAGGTCGTTTCAGAACTGTAATAGACAGCTCCGCATCACGAGAGAAGAGGAAACTGAACAGCATTAGAGAAATTATTATTATTGAACCGGTCCACTCATAACGGCCATTGAATTACGACGCGTGAGTGACAGATTGTGAGCAGAGTTGGCTCACTCGTTATATTTGTAAATTAGGTATAGTTCGGTACACTTTAGTCGGACGAATCGCTCATGAGTAGGGTACGGAAAATAAGCACGTGTATTTTTAATAGCGCCCAATTCCTTCGGAGTGGCTGTTATAGTAGTGTTCATTTTCGTGTGGTTCTCTCTTGTTTCCCGGTCGTCTTTTCAAGTCTGTTCTCTCGTATATCGGATCCATTCGATTACGCGGGAACCCGAGAAAAGCGGTTTGAGAAGACCGGAAAGCAAGAGAAAATGATACGAAAATGAACACTACTACCCGATCGGCCCACACTAGTCCGCACCCATCTTATGAGTCACTTGGCCAGCACTTGTATTATAGATACCTTGGAGATTTGAGAAATGACCTCTCTTCCAACGTCTTGGCACACGTCTTCTGGAGATATTACAATGGGATTATGGTGAATGTTTACTATTACCAATGAATGTAGTTTGATCGCCATACACTAAAGATGTACTTTTAGATTGAAGCTGGTGATAATGCCAAAATATTAACCGTATGGTAGAAGAGAAGCAGTCGCCAATTCCCGTAAACGAAGCGAATTCGATCTGTTCAAAAACATTTCGTTATCAGATTAAGAATTTGCGCAGTAAAAGATCTTGTATGTGAAAATACTATGATCAGACGGTTGTTCATTTCTAATGAAATATAATATTTTAAAAGCAACGAATTGTCACTCAATACCTCACTTTTCAGCAAAAGACTAAATAACTGACCTGACAACCACACAATCTCCCATATCTTTAGTTAGAAGGAAACAAGCCAACGCAAAGGCCGGTTCAATCGGACCTTCAGGAACCAGAACGAAAAGAGAAGACGAAGGAAATTTGTCTCCAGAGTACACTTGTACTCCACTCTGAGAATCCTCATCACGACTGTTGTGTATTGAATTCGTTACCGAATAGCGTGTGTTTCTCAATTCATCCGTTTCAATGGAGATCATCGCTGGTAGTCTCCAAATGTTCTGAAACCCATGAAATTATTTTAAAATAAAATTGGTGCGCACCGTGTGAAGATAGTGTACAACATCTCTGAGTTCTTGGTTAACGATCTTGAACGCAATCATGAATCTAAAAATATCCACTCAAATAGAATGTAGGGAATTTAAATTAAGCTAATTTTATGATATAATAGTTACCTTGAATTCTACCTACATACTGGTAAAAAAATGACAAATGAACTAACAGGCTAAGCCCATTATCGTTGTTCGATTCATCATCTAGTGCACTCCGAAGCCTAGCCACCCTGTCGTGAAGTGTCCCTGACGCAAAGTACCTGACAATGTGTATTCTTTGAGCGAATGTAGATGACGACAATCTATTAGGGAGTCGCTAAGTTCAGTGCAATTTACATTAGTCTAATCTCCGAGGAGCTGTTGTTTATCTCATCTGATAGGCAACCGCTCCGGGAGATAAGACGAATGAGAATTGCACTAAAGCCACTGATAGCAACACCGTACAGTTGACTATGTTACCTGTACTTCGGAACACGGTCGTTATTATCCATCTGGTCGATATGTTTTATGAATGCATTATAAAGTTCAACAAAGAGGTCTTGGATGCGCTCTTCGGTAGCCTAAGATTAGATAAATTGTTCAAAGAATTGTATGTAGTATTATTTAACGTACATCAGGGAGTAGTTGATTGAGCATATCGTGTCCAGAGAATGCATAAACAAGAAAATAATGTTGTTGTTGACCAAGAGGTTTGAATGACACAAACCTGCTGAGCTCAACATTGTGTCACTCTCCTCGATCTTTCCCAGAGATTGCATCGATACTTTGAAACCCGACTGATGATGATCATATCGACGTTTGGAGTGATCGAAGACTTCTGATGTGAGACCTCGTTTATGATTTATGAGGTCTTTATGATTTAAAAAAATCACTATAATGCATAGCATTGTCATGTTTTCTGATCGATGAGGTTCAATGTGATAAATTGACAAATTGTTATGGTTGCGTATGATATATAGTGTATAATAGACACATTTTAAAAATCCTTCTCATGATTATATTATAGATATCTAGATTAAGGCTTCTAAATCAATAGTAAAGTGTCACTCGTCTCACTCGCCTAATCCACTCGGAGCGGTTATATTTCGCTCGCAGAGACGACCGCTCCGCTGAGAATCGACGAATGCGAAATGCACTTTACTATTGATTTAGAAACCCAAATTTAGATGTTTGAAAATCTTACTCCCGACATCGACGAATACATCCGACGCTGGTCGATCTTCTACGTTTGTGGTTCTTAATGGTTCAGAGAGTTAGTGAACTTATGCAATTTTTTCGATTTTTCCCATTGTCAGAAAAGCATATGTCGTCGTTTACAAAGCCGTCCGGGAAAACTATTGAGCCAAAATTCTGTGAGCATTGCTTGGATGCGAGTATGGTCGATAACATGTCTCTGACTTTTTTCGAAATTTCTAAAAATCAAAGCAATTAACAATACTTTAAAGAAGCTATCAGTAAATTAGATGCAGCGAGAAATGGGTGATTTAGCATAGGCGCCTTACTTCGCATTAGGGTTTCTATATCGGGAGTAGAGTGCATTCGTCTGTTGTCTGATTCACGAGGAGCGGTTGTCTGTTGCATGAATGACACAACCGCTCCTCGGGAATCAGAGAACAGACGAAAGCACTCTACTCCCGAATTAGAAACGCTACTTCGCATGCACATTACAGGCAAATCGTTGCGGGAACCTCTATACTTCGTTTTTGAATCTCAATGTTCGACAACTTTAAGAATAAAGACAACCCTTTGCGTTAAGACGCATTGAGTCATTAAGAGATACCGAACCTGACGATACCATATTCCTCAAATTCCGGGAGTGCCTTTAGCATGGCAACTGCTAGAAGTTCATCCGCGTGAAATATCCCGTCGTGCGTAACGATGGAAGGCATCTGTGGCACAGCTCCTTAACAGAAGTCGATCGGCGAGAAATGAGGGAACGGGGAGGAATGAATAGACGCAGAGCATCGATTTACCCGAGAAGAAACTCCCCCTACTCATTCATTAAGATAACTAAGAATAGAGCACGAAATACGAAATATAGAAAAAAAGCTTTGCAACTGTTTTAGAAACATGAATAATGGAAAAGCCTCTAAGAAAAGATTGACATTTTTTGCATTTGTCTTAGAAATAATGAATGAAGAGATATGCCCTATTCTTCCAGAACACGAAAATCGACACGACCCCGCCCTTTGACAAAACCCCATGCATGTCCAGTGGATATGCTTACTCTCCTGGCGTCCCTACAAGACTAGCCCTCGCACCTAATCATTCAGCGGCAGTGGTTGTCGTTACGTTACAAGCAAACAAAGGACAATACAAACCAGGATTGATCTTTGAAGGGATATGTTTCGCAGAAGTTATATCTTTAAATATACAGTAGCCTTGAAACATAACCTATAAAGTAGTCAAAGTGTCAACCAAACGTGCTATAGTGCTGAAAGCTCACTGGGGGTCATTACTCTCTTCTCATGTCTCTTTTCCGTTCTATTAGGTACATCTGTCTTGCGAGAAGTGCAGGGGCAGAGCGAACGTGAGAGTGAACGGGATTATGAGAGAGGACAGACGGTTCAAGAGCGCCAGATGGGAGAGATTGGCAACTGCTGCCAAGCCTGGTGCGATCGCACTTGGATCGGACATACACACAGAAAAAAATACTGCCAATCCCCCCATTCAGTTTAAAACTGCCAAGCATTGACCGAAAAAAACTGCCAATATTGACAGTTCATCTGCCACATCTGGCTGTTTCAAAATGACTGGGGAAATGGCAGTTTGAAACTACCAAAATAAGCAGTTATTCTGTGTATATCAAGGTGCATCCACAAGGACACATTCTGCATACACAAAATGCCTTCGCAAAACTGTTGCTCTATGACAGTTTAAACTGTCGATATATAATTGCCTATTGTTACAGTTTAAAATATCTTCCCGCCACAGTTTCAAAAACGTTGGAGTTCTATAGGCAGTTATTTTTCTGTGTGTGACAGTCTGTGCCGGCAGTGCCGAGTGAGTGAGTCTCGTTGGTCGGTAAACGGACTCGGTCGAGATTTGCATCCACTACCGAGTAAGCAAATGAGCCAGTACACCGAAATCCACTACCGTTTTAGAACCCCTGTTTCGATCTGATTATCACTTTAGTACAAACATGCATTGACATGATTTCGTTTAGCTCGAGGACCTCGACTAGCCGCATGCCAGACGTCTCGTAATAAAGATAGCTAAATAATTGAATGATTATGCATGACCCAGTGCTGTAACAAGTAACACGAATGCCCCGCCTCACTCTTCTTGATATTCGTCCTAGGGAGAACAATCAATACGTTTCTATCCCGTTGACCCGGGTCAACGGGATAGAAACGTATTGATTGTTCTCCTGTAACTGCCCAAACGAACGGCCCATCTTTGCTCTCTCCTACTTGAACATTTTCTCCTTTTGCTCACTAACCAAGGATATGTGACGCGTGTATTTGGCACAGTTCTCTTAGTTTAGAGACCGCATCGTATGATTTTAAGAAATTTCAACTTACAGTTTCAACCTGTTTGACAGATTAAATGACTAAA
Source organism: Diplogasteroides magnus (assembly GCA_014805445.1). Lineage (NCBI taxonomy): Eukaryota > Metazoa > Nematoda > Chromadorea > Rhabditida > Diplogasteroididae > Diplogasteroides > Diplogasteroides magnus. The sequence continues at coordinate 12,062 of JACMIF010001194.1, read as the reverse complement.
ATAATATGTTCTTCTTGTTCAAGAGCGAACGTTTCTCTTAGCTCAACGTGTCATATTTCTAGCCGTTTAAGTCTGTGCGCTCTCTTCTTTCGCATTCTGCGTATTTATTATATGTTCAGTAGTCGACGGGAATCAATGCAAGGATTAGAAAAATTCAGCAAAATTTTGTTAACCATAAGGGGATTCGATCCCGCGCCGATTGGAACACGCGGCCTGCGCGTTGGCACTCTCTCTGTGCTCTCTATATGTTACTTTTCAATTGCTTGAAAGTCCCTGTCGTTGTACTCATTTACTGACTATGGTTTCTAAATCGGTAGTAAAGTGTCCCTTTTTCATTTGTCAAATCCTCTCGTGGCTTGTTGTTTATCGCTCGCAAAGATAACCGCTCCGCAGCAATTAGACGAATGAGAAATGCACTTTACTGCCGATTACTGACCAACAAGCATTCTGATTTGCAGAAATGTCACTCACGCTGATCGAGTTGCCAACTGAAATAATATTTATGATTCTGTCGTACCTGAAGGGGGGATGAAATCGCCGGTGCCTTCAACACAAACGTCCGCCTGAGGGAAATCATAAAGGATAATTTTAGAAGCCTGAGACGATTGTTTTGACATTTATGGATAATGATGTGCTAGAGATGGTACTGAACACCAGTGGAAAGTGCCTACCCTTCACAGCACAGAAAGGAATTTTTACCAAATGCGATCCTCGCATGCCTGATTTTCTCAACAAATCTATTTCAAGATTTTCCAATATGTGCAAACAAATGTTTATGCATATCTATCTGCGAATCGAGGGCGAGTTCATATCAAGCCGTTTGACTGCCATAAGTTCGCTTATATCACTAGCAGGAAAGATTGAACTAGTCGGCGGTACAAGTAATATTGTGATCGAAGAAATTATTACATCCTTTCTTCAAGAAAAAATTTATGTAGGAATAATCTCTCTGCCTTTTTTGAAACAAAGCAAAAGATATGCAGATACGAAAATAGAAGGTGAGTAACGAAGCCGTCAGGTGAGGTTCTGGGTTAACAAATTTGAAAGCGCAGTGTTGAAGAGAGCCGCCAATTATGCATAGATCCGAATTTTCATCGCTCAAAACCTTTTCGGAACAAAGTTATCGAAATTCAAAGTTGAATTACCGCGATTCTCCGAGACTTCCCCTAAAAATTTTATTAATGGGGACTTCAAATTTCGTAAACGTGTGACAGTTAAAAATGATTTCTGGGTTTGAGACACTTGGAAATTGTTTAGTGAAGTCAAATTTTTTGACTCTAGGACTGGAAGAATGCGTTAAAATGTTTGCCATTATTTCCGTGGATGGAATTATTTAATATTGAAATTACAGGTTATGGCGCAGACGTTGAATTTTCCCCAGAAATAACAAACGACACGCTCGCTTACATAATATCGAATTCAAGCATAAGCAATCTATTTCTTGGCGTTGATACATCAATTACATCGAATGGAATTAGGACTCTCGTGCAGGTGATCTATTAGGGTTGCCTAAACAAGCGTGTAAACAAGCATTCATTCATTCTTGGCTGGAGAAGCCGGTCTAAACAAGCGCTTGTTTAACGACCGCCCGTTAACAAGCGCTTGTTTAAGAATGACAGCTCGCCTCTGCTCAACCAAGCAGAAATGCTTGTTTACTAAATAAGAAATGCTTATTTAGTAAATGTTTAGGCAACCCTAGTATCTATAATTTTCTAATAGTAACACTGATTCGATTTCAGGAGCACCTAACGTCGATTATAGATCTACGCTCTGCACAAATCACCATTGTAATTAGACATAGCAATTTCGATTGGAATGTTCTGATAGCGAACATGGGCGAGGAAGATATTAAGCTTGTGCAAAACAACTGTGCAGTCGTGTATTCTATGAACAGTAAAAGTGTGCTTCTATCTATCTTTCCGTATGAAAAGCATCCTTCCGCCATTAATCACTGGTGGTTCGTCATAACCCCATGTACTGCTCCGATATAATATAACATTTTTACAAGATTGCTCATATGTTGACCCATAATTCGCTAGCATTAATTTTTTTCGAAACTATGCCATATTAAACTTGACTAAAAAATTCAATTAAACAATTATACTGATTTTCAATTTGCTTCACAGCTGAAGAATGTATTGGGTCACTATGTGATTGTGGGACTTTATCAGACCGAAAGATTAATGTTTATTGATTATGTATATATCACTAAACCCTGTAAATTTTATTCGTGGAAATGTCAATAAAAATCGATTTGTTATTTCTTCTTGAATATTCTATTTCTTGTTCTTCTTGTCGATGGAATGGGCGCGGACATTCTTGATATCTTCCCTGGTAAGAGTGCCCATCACCTAAAATGAACGTCTTACTGCCATTATTTGCGGTATCCTCAGGATATACGGCTATACATAGCAAGGTTCTCTCATCAAAGCAATTAGGCCACTTGTCATTGGCCTGACCTCCGTGGAGGTTAGACGACCCTATGTTGCAGAAGATTTTTCAAATATATGGTAGCAGTACAATATGCGGAAAAATCAATGAAACAGCAAACCAAGGTACGGACCTTGTTGATGACACTATTGAATAGCATTCCCTTCAGATCCATGCAGATGACATAGTCGTAGATGCATGAATTGGGGTCGTCCTTGCACGGAACAGTTCGTTCCGCACCCATGTACAGATGGGCCCTCAAAAATGCCTGTTTATGAGTTGGATATGGAAAGCAGGCAGAAGTGCATTGTTCTGTCTTTTCATTGGTTGTCCATCACCTGATGGAGACAACCGCTCTGAAGGAATTGCTTGCTTTCCGTATATATTAACAAGTGAAGAGGAAGAGTTCTCGTGCGCAAGAAATTTGCACCACAATGATGAAACGGACACCGTGATATCGGCGCGTCCATTACACCACTATTTCGCAAGTGTCCATGACACAGTTGTCATGAGTTCTCACCTGACGATTCCCTTCATCTCAGGAATATCTTCCACATCAACTGTGCGACCCGCGAGGAGATAAGTACCATTAATCTAAATGAGAGATTGAGAAGGGTGAAAGAGACGAGCGCCATGGATATTTTAAGTGTCAATTTGTCCGCAAATTATCTTGGCGTTCTTGTCCTTCATCCATTAATAAAGTGCAGAAATATTCAGAATCTCGTTTACTTCTCTGTACATTCTGCACGCAACGAATTCCCTGCCGGCGATCATCAACATCGAGTTGCTGGCGTACTGTAACACAATTATTGATTGGGAATAGGGTTTCTAAATCGGTAGTAAAGTGCAGTTCTCATTCGTTTAATCCACCTGAGCGGTTATCTATCGAACGTAGAGACAATTCTTTGCTACCGTTTAAATATTATAGTCGTGCAAAAACTTTATTGTTTATAACTTCTATATTATATCGAGAATTTCATTCAAATGTTGCGTTGCTGAACATAGAAATCTTTGAGAAAGCGTCCTCGATATTAACGGAGTCAAAACGCTGAAGAAAACCTATTCTGCATGCTTCCGTGGCGCAATCTGCAGCGAATCGGCAGCGCGTTCGGCTGTTAACCGAAAGGTCGGTGGTTCGAACCCACCCGGGAGCGTACTTTTTGCGTTTTGTTAGAATTCAATCTACGACTTTTGTTTCGGAAATGTGGTTAATCATGAGGCTTTATATATTGCGGGCAGCAGCCCTATTTTGGTTTTGAACGTGGCTTGTGCTAACTTTTTTTCTGGTTTTCCAAAGAATTTCTTTAATTGCCAATGAAGTACGTTTACGTCCTATTTAGAAAAACTAATTGTGAATTTCCCAATGGGACTTCAAACTTCTCGATCTTCAAATTATTTGACCAACCTGTACGATATCACAGTGGTCCGTGAGAAGATGCGCCCTACGAGAGATCCTGAGATTTGGGTTCCAGTCGGGTACCTAAAAAGCAACTCAGACTATGGTAGGCAGTTTGTATACGAATTTAGTTATGTTTTACTGATCGGCATATCTTGACAGTTATTCATTTCATGAAAAATAACCGTTCTCAAACTCAAAGATCATGAATTTCTTTCTCACATCTCCGATTCGCTCCCAGCCTTCAGAGAATTGTTCCTTCGCCGAGACGGGCATAATACACTGGAAAGTATTGTTATAGAGGCCGTCCGGGGGATACACAGAAAAAGCTTTTAAAACTGCTGGTTTATCATCTGCCAATTTGATATGTCACATGGCAAATCGGTAGTTTTTTTCCTGTGCGATCCAGAACACATAAGATTACAGACCACAACTGACCCTTGCAGCAAATACTCGTCCAAACTTCAAGTCCTTGTAGTGGACAGTGATCCCGTCTGACTCACCATCCAACTGAAACACTGCTAGGTGCACGTGAACGGGGCAAGCGTAGTGCGCAATACGAGTGCACTCTAAGGTTGGCAGTTTGACTATTTATTCGTTATGTGTATGGGTTTGTTTCAAGGTTATTGTATATTTGAATATACATTCTGTGAAACATAACCCATAAAGTAGTTAAATTGTCAACCATAACTCACCTTCCACGATGCCTTGGTCTCGAAATCATCAGTTTGTATAATGGAAATGGCCTCTTTCAGTGCCTCCGATGCAGTTGTGAACGCCTCTTCATACTGAACAGTGACACTACCATCGGGGTTTCGAAAACGATAAAATGGACATTTCTATTTCGTTTAATCCCCGCGTAATGATTAGTTATTGAACAGATTTAGCCGCTCCGCAGGGATTAGAGTGATGAGGATATTTTTTATCAAAACATCCGCCATTTGAAAATGAAGTAAGTGTTCACCCTTGCCTTCTCATTTGGAAGTTTGTCCGTTACTCCTGCGATTTGCACTGATCGGACCATTGCACACTGAATAAATTGGAATTCGATGAATAGTGGCGGAAAGTTAATTCAGAAAGAATGGCTAAGTGCGTCCATCTGTCTTTTTTAACTCTATCGCGCAGCCGTGTCAAAGTACTACATACGACCAGGCGAATGAGGACTTGGAGAGTAGGAACGCACATGACCATTCTTTCCGCCTTCACCAGTGCCTTCACCAGTGGCGGTTAGCTCGAAATGAATCATTCTCTGTAAGTGACGACTCGCCTGATCTTATGAACCCTGCGAGAGATTGTATTCGCCCCGCAGTCAGTACAAACACAGCGCACTACACTACAAGATCGCTGCCGCCTAGTGAAAAAAGGAAGAAGGGCAAAGTGCATTCACCATAGCGTTGGCAGAATGACACTGTTCCAGGATCTCACAGTTCCAATAATATGACCAATTGACATAGGAACCGTGAAACGGAACCCGAAATGTAGTCAAACTGCTAAAAGCGAATTTCGTTCTCTCAGCGCCCTCATTCACTCAGTCATCCGGGATAAGAGACAGATGGTATACACTTTGTTGATATTCCTGCATTAACAGTGCCGTCCGTTCATTCCCGGGCAATACCGCTAAGAATTGGGAATTGATATCGTTCCACTTCGTTTCATGCTTTACAACCTCATTGACTCATGTCTTCCCCCATTTCGAATGGGGACATCACTGCACACATTTTCTACATCGCCATGTGTTCTGAACATTCTGGGACACGATAAATCAGAACAGATAAGAACATGAATGTAACGGCGCTCTCTCTTTTTCTCGCGCAATGAAAACGTTCCCTCCCCTTCACTTCCTTCTTATCTCTCCCTCAGAGATCATTGGGTCGTAAACATAGACGAGGGCAGAGAATCAGATGAGTTCCTTTCCTCATTCCTACTCTCGCACAATCCCTGCACATTTCTGTTCTACTCCGCTACAAGTCACACTTTCCCGCCATTCGTCTCCTATTCTTCGTTGTCTATAAGCAATAATGGCAAGAGATACGGAGATGAAGAGAAAGAAGAGAGCCAGACGAGCGATAAGAGAAGAAGGAGAGAGAAGAGGGTTCGTTTTTTCCTTCACTAATAAATAGCGTCCCTTGAGTTGAGGATCCCTAGCATTTCAACAATGTTTCTCATTCTACTCGCAGCCATTGTCTCAGGAGTTGTTCTCTATGCTCTGTTCATCAACAGGATAAAAGGACTGCCCCCAGGGCCTCCCCCTCTGCCTTTAATTGGAAACACCTACCTGTTTGGGCCAAATTTGCTGAAGGTGAGCGAACCGTTCCATGCGATGAACTGCGATATGTTTCGAGCAGAGTTTATGAGTGATTGTCTGCGCATTTTTTCGTTATTCGCACGACAATTTTCATTTTTAAAGCACAACTTGTTCTGAAAGCTCACTTGAGCCATCGTTGCCTATAGATCACTATAAAAACAAAAGAATTCTAAAATTCAGTTGTTCGAGAGCTGGAAGCAGAAATATGGTCCCGTCTACACTGTGTGGATGCCAAATCCGACAATTTTCATCACGACAACCGAAGTAACTCTACCTCTTACGATTAGTATTCCTTATTGTTCCCTTATCAATGCAGCAGTAAAGTGCAGTAGTAATTCTTCAAACCTCCGCGTAGCGGTTGTTATCATATGAAGAGATAACTGATAGGTGGAGGTTAGACCAGTGACAATTGCATTAACAATAAATGAACTGATGAGGGAATCCTTGTCTCTTTCAATCTCGTGTAGATCAAGCTGAAGGGGCGAAAACGTCGGCAAATGATGGAATGTTTCACTACAGACCCTGCAAGAATCGATGATCAAGCAAGGCGAGGCCTTCGCTGGAAGACCAAATCTCGAGGCCATGAAGTTGATACTCGGAGGAAGCTACGGACTCATATTTGAAGCCAACGACATGTGGAAGGTGGGGTATCTAATATGGTTGGCAGTTTCGCTATTTATTTATGGGTTATGTTTCATAGAGGGTATATCTTCAAATATACACGGGCATTGAAGCATATCCCATTAAGTTTCTGAATAGGTAGAGAAGTGCATTTCCCACCCATCTAATGCTCTCGGAGCTGTTGTCTCTACGTTCGACCTTCAGCTCCGAGAGGAGTAGGCGAATAAGAAATGCACTCAGCTACCGATTTAGAAACCCTAAGGTTCTCATCAGATGGCGTTTCCCGAACCTGGCATGAATACGTTTCAGGAGCAACGTCGCTTCGCTCTGCACGCACTGAGGGACTTGGGATTCAGCAGTGAGGGAATGAAGGACACCATTACGACACTGGCGTTGGAAGTGGTGGAGCACATGAAGGAGGCGGCAGGAAAGCCCGTGGAACTCAGGCCGTTCTTCATGGTGAGTAGGGTTTCTAAAAAACCAGCAGAGTGCACTGGATTATCAACGAAATGAGCAGTTGCCTACCGCATGCGTGAGACAACAGCTCGTATTGTTAGTGAATTAGATGACAGAAGAATGCACTCTGCTATCGTTTCAGAAAATCGAATGGTAACGTAGATTTAAAAGAGTTGAAAGACAGTTTTCGAAGGCTGTCGCATGCGAGTCTTTTAGTGCATGATGTCTTCGTACCCCTATTCTGTGAGATGTGATATGTTTGGATTTCGTACGCAACCGCACCGCGGAGAGGAGAGACATGGCAAACGCATTGAAAGACTCATATGCGATACCCTAGTTTTTGCTTATGTTGCACAATCATTTTATAGCTTCAAGATAAAAATCATGACAATATCATCGTTGCAGTATTCTCAGACAAGAAAAAAGAAAATACACTCATTTTCCCATTCGTAATGGCCGATTTCCAGTACGCCGCAGCCAATGTCATCTGGCAACTCACGTTCGGAAGAATGTTGCAATTCGGAGATCCACTCTTCAACAGAGTCAAGCAGCATCTCGATAAGGTATCTATTTCTGTTTTTCTCTATATGTAGCAAGTGAAGCAAGCATTCAACCATGTCTACTCAATAGCTCTAGAAAATTTAATTCGTGAAACTTATAAACATTCTGTTATGTTACCATTACTATTTCACTAGTTTGTACCAAGTAAGCAATTAACTTTATTAAAAATAATTCTAAAGTACTTGGCTTTTCCTTCTTACTTGGTTTTCAAAGGGGTTATCACCATACAAAATTCATGCATGTGTGAATGTTATCACCAACAAAAAAGGTTTTGCGTAGGGTGTATTTTAGTGCAGGCGTCATGTCTCTACACTCAGACGAGCCGGTGTCTTTGCGTTCTATGGACGACCGCTCCTCAGATAGTATTGACATGACGAATGCATTAAAGAAGCCAAAAATAGAGTGTTTATTCGCTAAAGTAAATTGGTCCCGTACGGAAGTCCCTTTATCCCGAGCCTGTTACGGTATTCTCGCGGACTGCAGTAGCAATGCGTATGGGCAGCAATTTCGAGCTTCGTGGTATAATTTCTGTGTTTACCGCACTCGAATTAGCCAGAAAGTAAAAAAAAACTTTTAAAAATTGCATATAAAACGAACTAGAAAGTTTGCGAGTGCTTCAAG
>JACMIF010001193.1:9672-26045 GCA_014805445.1 Diplogasteroides magnus | reverse complement strand
TTACTCTCTCGTTGTCAGAGTAGACCGCTCTGACGACGAGAAAGTGGGGGAATGGAGAGAAGTGAACCCGAAAGTGCATGCAAATAAATCTCCCTTTGTGGCTCATTTAAATACCTGTGCGTAGCTCGTTTGCTGATGGACGGGCACATAGTTGGGTACATTCATCTTGATTGAATACTCGTGAATCGTGTTGGGTGGAAGAGAGGGAAGGACATGATCATACGGAGCAGTTGCGCTGCCTCCAGAAACTGTTGGCACGACTAGCGGCAGACGCTTTTCATTGCGCTGCAAATATTGATTGATTCTGTTGCATTTTATGATATCTATTCCATGAATAATTGTGAATAAATGGTAAAATGTGATTGTTATAGCCAAATGTCAATTGCAAGCGCAACCAGGCGCCAAACAGCTAGCCGTTTGAATTTAATTCAGGGGTTTTGAAAGGAAGTACGACATGCACGTGTTGCATACATTGCACTTGTTTCATTCACTATTGTCTATTTCACAAACAATTCGCATACGAGCGCTAAATGGCCGGATATTTGAATATGTGGATTCACTGAAACACAATTACCGGGAGCATTTTCCACAACAACGTTTGGTTAAAGGAGGCAAGGTTGCAGGTGCATTTGAAATTATCGTCTCTAGCTGTTCTGCATCCTTGCATTTGTTGTCATTCTTCTCCACAGCGCTAAATATAAAAGGGGTGCGAAAACAGCTCTGCGGAGATGCATGACGACAGATTGACCTATTTAGAACCCCATGATTAGGGCTGGCAGATGGATCGAGAGAAATCACCGCTTCACTAGGAGTGACAGTGGAATGATTGCGCGGGAGAAATTTACATGGTTTATCGTCGATCATATGATCGAGAGAAATGCGTCTGTAATCCCTAAAAGGAAAACTGACCGCAGATGCGCTGTTCATTTGCCTTTCCTCATATGATCTGACCTTCGCCAGACACCGAGAGACATCCGCGGGGTCGAGATCTTTGTCTGAACAATCATATTATTGTGGAAAACGAACTTGATATGCCAAGTACACACACTTCATCTGGATGACGACTGTGTACTCTCAAATTTGCCTGATATTTCGTCGTTTCTCTGACCATTAGCCATGATTTTGAATAGGTTTCACACTCAACATATAGAGGCTTACTTTCAACTCCGTTTACGACAATAATATTTTGTTTCGTGTTCTAACTCAAGCTCAATCGAGAGTCAGCCGGTCAAAATAAATATTTTCACTACATGTGAAACATGTGAAAGTTGGCGGAACTTGAAATGTTTCAGTGTTAGGGTGTCACTTTCGGGTATTTATTGACATACGATCATTTCTAATCGTCTCACTCGTAGCGGTCGTCTCTGCGAAGTGAGAGACGACCCACAGTATTATGAAAAGGGGTTTCCACATGCAAGAACAAAAACGCACTCGGCGCACCACAATACTACATCACAATTGAGGTTTAGTCTCCCGCCGCGAAACCCCTGACTATTCAATTCAATGTACGGTAGAAATACAGCGAGAGACAACGGGGTTTGAAGAGGGGAAAAAGACGCAGACGGTGTTCATGTATGCAACACGCAAACTATAATGCACTTGAACAAAATTTTCGCGTATTTTTCGGGTATTTCTGTCTGAAAATATGCAACACGAACATTATATAAGTTATTCGACCGGTTTGTTCTTGCATGTGGCACAATACTGTGGACCGCTAGGAATGAAGTTAGATAGCGAGGAGGTGACCGGATGTCAATAAATACCCGAAAGCGACACCTTATTCAATGCATCTCATCAAGATCGTCCTGCCTGCCAAGCCATTTGAACGGGCCGAAGCAACCACGGAACATCTGCAAATTAGGAACGATTAGTAACTGACAGAAATATCATAACAACTTCTCGCGTACTATTTTCAAGTTAATGAAGGGTGAAATTTTAAAATGACGGAAAATCAGGAAATCAGTCCCACGACACAAGGGCAGAAGGCAATAAAAAAAGACCCGGCTGTGTCTAAAGATAGGAGTTTTTGTTTGAGCAACCCCATCGGATGGCTGTTTTCACACGCGGAGAGAGCTAATGCGAGACATGCATTGCTGAGTCAGTCGATTGTTCCCTTTGGGGGATGTCAAAATCATTGCCAAAAGCAAAATCGGGAATTAATGTCTCAGGGTTGACCTGAAATATGAAGCAGACAGACGAACTTGAATGGTCTAATCAGACAACAGATGTCCAATTTTTATATGAAGACTGTAGATATGCAAACGGTTAGACAGAAGTGAAAGATAGCTTACTTTAGCTCCAGACACAAGTTTCACAATAATTGCCGTAACAATAACACACCTCATAGAGCAATAAGGAGGTGCGATGTCTTATGAAATTACTCGGAAACATCAGAACAGTTATCATAATGGGGCATCAAGGAATATATTCTGAATTCTCTCGAGACATGAGAATCAGCAAGAATGATGTAAGAAAAAGGAGATGAGAACGTTTGACGTTGGGTAACGGAGAAAACCCGGCATCTAGAAGATCTAACTCTTGGGGCAACATTCCGGAGGCAAATGACCAAAAGCCGCTGAACTTGCAGATAATATATCTAAATATTTGATAATCACGGCGCAATTTCCATAGAGCAATAGTCTTTCATCCTATCTGAACCCAAGGGAGCATAAGAAAATGAGAGTGGGCAGAGTCGTTCCAGACGAAAGAATGGTCGGGAAACTAGTCACTCAGTGAGGAAAGTGTCGCGAATCGCGATCTATTAAATACAATTCTTCTCTGTCATGCTCCCAATTCCATCCCCGACGCTTCATTTATTACTACAACTTCATAATAATTCAATTCTACTTCAAAAATAATTATTTTACGACGAAACAACGATTTTAAAGGAGCACTGCTGTAATTTCTTCGCCCCAGCGAACTCTTTTAAGTGCGCGCCAATTGTTTCCCGCACGGAAATGTCGGATTACTGTAAGAGTGAAATAGGCCCAATTTCACTTCTCTTCTCATCATTTTTCGTCATTTCTACTACGTTCACGCCGCTTCGTTATTTAATTTCTTCAATAATTAGCTTCTAAATCATCGTAGCTGCCACCTTTTCACTGTTTATCGTCTGTATCGCGTATATATCGCCTCAGCTTTGGTTTAATTACCCAAGTTTGAGGGTAAAACGAGGCCCGGTCACGCTCCCGCTCGTCGCTCCTTCCTGGGACAATTTCTCCGACTTGGGACACGAAGAGGACCGGTTACGCTCCCGCTCTTCGCCCAACTGCCCGGACTCGTCGCCCTTCGACGCCGGGACTCTTCACACACACTGGACACGTGATTTTGCCGCTTCTATTTATTATATAATTTAAACTTCTTTTGCCCACAACTTTCACTAAAACACAAGAGCTATAAATATATAATAAAGCTATAAATATATAATAAATTCTCTATATATAAGATAAAGTGTTGCTTGTCGAATAGGGGTCATTTATACACCTGAGTAGGGAGACAGAGGGATTGAGACTAATTCCACCTTGTCTTTTTTCTATACACAATTTCTGTGACATGGTGCATATTGGCCTCGATCTCTAGGTCACCCGCGCGGCAAGCAACCTTAGGAATTAGGTTTCAAATCCTTCTCCTCTTTGCTCAGGTTATAGCCCCATTTCTCAAGCCCAGTCTCGTCTCGCGGCGCTTCTATTTCCGGTGCCGTTTCTCTTCACGAGCCCAATCTCTTCACTGTTCGCGCACTGGGACGCTTCATCCCTCAGCTGCCGGGCAGGATTTTCATCGTCGTACTTCATTCATTTCCAATTTGAAGTGCCGCAATAAAGAGCCGCTTCTATCCGGTTTCTTCGTTTAATAAACATTCCATTTGCTTCACATTTCACACTATTGAGGAGCCAGTGCATCGTTTCTTCAATTTTCGTGTGGCTTCATCGTGAGACGGTTGTTTTTCTCTTCACGCGGGTACACCGAAGGTTTCTGGAAGCTTCGTGTTCTACACTTCAATTTCCTTCACTTCATTCCTTCACTTCATACCTGCACTTCATACCTTCTCGTTTCTGGTCTTCACTGTCGCAAGGGACTCTTCACTTCATTCAGTGTCTCTTCGTGATCATACCCGTGTTGCGTATCAGTAACTTATACATTCTGCGCTCAGTTTTGGTTGAGAATAACGTGTAACACACGCTACAGGTAATTTGCGACCACCCCCTGGAGCAGAAAAGTCAAAAACGTTTCAGGGGCCCAAAATGTTATCAGGGTGGTTACCCTAGGTGAGTGTACTGACAAAACACATATAGGCAGGTCATATCTCATTTGGCCGTTTTGGCATGATTTTCCAAAATTTCATCAATTGTCGATTTAACCGGTGATATTCAAAAAATCATAACTTTCTTCCCAGGAGGAGATGGATGTCCAATTTTTTCCAGTATTTTTGTGTACCTATGGATCGTAAAACACTTTGTCGGCATGCACTTTATCCCGCTCAAACATGATCAGATGCCGAATTATCCACAATTTGCTTTTTCATCACGTTTTGTATTTTGCTCACCGTGAAAATTTTTATACTAATACTGGCTATTTTATTCCAGATTCGGAAAGAGCACTTCAAAAGCTATAGAACACACATAAACAGTTCGCATAACGCGGTCACTCTTGTAAGGTGCGCGCCTTTGAGGATGAGGGCCTCGTCCTCGTTGCTGAAATTGGTTTCAGGATGATTATGTAATAGAGCAAACAATGAAACAGTTGATGAATTCGAGAATTTGAACTTAGACGGAGTCAAAAATTAGTCATAGGCTTTCTCTCCATAAATATTTTGCAAAAGTTGTCGTAATCTTAAGTTTAAATAAATAGTTTGTAGCATCTCGCGCGGAAGTTCTGATATGTCAATCGATAACTGACCGGTGGTCCTTCTCCATTGAACAGAATCACTGGATGATATCCCCCCGGGTGCATGATGCCTTGAAGCAGAGTGCACGTGAATACAACTTGGACCTGAAATGGTGTGGTCAGGACGACGTTTACTAAAGGGCGGAATAACAGCGGACCGACTTATACACCGTTTTTCGTCTTTCCGCACAGGTGAGCCATACTCTTTCACTCGTCATAGACGATCGGTCGACTTAGGACATAGACAAAAGTCGCAAATGTTATTCATGAGGAATAACAAACCGTACTTTGACGTCAATAAAATCATAACACGCCTAGAATTCGGCTATAAGTTCTACTGCTGAAACATGCAATTTGCATTTCCTTCAGATCGCGATATTCGTGATGATGCGTCACATTTTGAACTGGATATTATGCAAATAGTAACGTTCCCGGTGCAAATGCTCATGCGTATTGTTAGATGAAACAAATAAACGTTTAAATTTATACAGCGGCTGTTGGCTTCAAAGTAGAAAAAAAGCTCAATGGCCTCTCTTATCATGACCATGAAACATATATCTCCTGGTCCCTCGAGATGCACCAGGATACAATCTTAGTAAGCCAGGGTAGGAAAAACAAGCAGAAGTGTATTGTACATTCGTCTAATTCCCCCGGAGTGGTTGTCCATCACATGACAGACAACCGTTCCGAGGAATTTTGCCGATGGAAAAATGCACTTTTGCTTGCTTTCACTGCGCGAAACATCAGTATTGCTACTCAATCACATGTTTTTTCATGTTTCTTAAATCCACTCACCTCTCTCTTTTCCTCTTTGCTTTACATTGCCGGATGGACGCCGATCCCCGTTGCGCAATGTCATTGTTTCGCTTTTTCATGCGATCAGGCCGGTCACTCATCCCTCGGTACACCTTTTATCTCCTTTGCTATTATTTTTCATGTCATCTTAATCGTCTCGCTCCCTCATTGCTATCTCTACAGCCATGTAAAAGGCAAATGAGATGTGCACATCTGCGCCATAATGGTGAAATTGACATTTGCGCCTTCTTGATGACGAAGCGAGAATGGCGCAATTGTCGATCTCATCATTACGGCGCAGACATTCATGGTACATTTGACTTTCGCTCCTAGGTAAATAGGGCCACTCAGCCGTTTTTTCATATTTCGTAAAAGCCTAGAATTCTACCTACGCTTCGCATTGGAGATAAAGCTGAACGTAATAATGAATGATCAATCAACTCGCGATTCGTTAGAAGTCTTTTAACAAAAACAAATATAATGCAAAAGTAGCATTGTGCGCTAATGTTGAATGTGTGTGGTGTGAAACTATTTATTGACTGTTTTTGGTGCGTGCGCACCGGTGATCCATACTCAATCGCTCATCATAGGCGTCCTTTCGAATGAGAGCAAAGACAAAAATGTCCAAAAGTCGTTCCCTAGCGTAGTGTAGATCGACGAGTGCCAAAAATCAGAAACGCACCTTCCGCACAGCCCCACACATGTGTGACCGCCTCTCAAACACAGCCATGTGGGTGGTTTTGCAATGAAAGGCTCAATGACTCGGTACGAGAAAATAGCGCCGAGGATCTTTTAACCTAAATGGTGAAATAGAAGGATGCGGCGGCTTCTGAAGGTTCAAGCATCCAATTCACCATTATGGAGCATGGCTCGATAGCCATCTTTCACCTTCAGGTATGTTTCAGAAAATACTTATATTGTCAAGAGTAGGCGTGAGTTTGCTTTCATCGACCTGGTTGAAAAAAACAATAAACAATCCCAAGACTTAAGTGAATTATTTCGTCATAACAGAATTATCATCCTCACCCCTCATCAACTGGCGTCTCAAGGTTCTTGACCGAGTCGAGAAAGAAGCAACGACGTTGAAGCCACGGTCGACTCCCGTCACGAAGATCTAGAGATCAAAGATCAAAGAATAAAGATTATTTTCTACAAGATCAAATACAAACGACCAAAGATATTACCAGATGATACGATACCACGAGAGTGAAAGAGGTAACGCCGAGAGAATTGAGCTAAAACTTTTCACTAATGAAGGCAAAACGAATGGCAAAGTGCTTTCCATCTCTCTCTTCTCCCTATTTCGCGGTCTGGTCAAAGCACTAGAGATGACCGGGTGAATGAGGGCGCAGAGAGAAGGATGCACTTTGCTATTCTTTCTGCCTACACCAATTTATCTGTATATTTTTAACTCTATGACTCATAGAAAATCAAAAAGGATTCCATCGTTCATTTTGGCATAGCGTCAAATTTATGAACGGGTGAAACGCATATTTATTGTTTCAGAGAATGTACTTTATACCAGAAAATGTTCTTGTTGCAATATGAACAGACGTACCAACTTTCTACAAATTGACATTCGAGCCCATACAAGACGTTGTGAAGTGGACAAGAATCAGTGCCCTAAAGGGTTGTGAAGGTGGGTTGGTTCTCAGAACGAAAGGAAAGATTACTGCACCCCTCAAGCCGTGTAGTCTCCCGCGACGAGTTTCCAGATTACTGTAATGATCCCAAAGTCCCAAAGTGATTTCCGTGATTACTGTAACATTCTCCCTTTTCGTCCATCGATTGTATCAAGCATCCATTTCACCATTGAGCCGTTAGTGTCTTGTCTTTGACTCACTATGTTTCAGAAAAAATATATATCGTTAGTCTTCTGAAATGATGACGTCATTATCAGTGTGAATAATTGCGCCTTAGCGATGAAATACACACGGAAGCCACGAATTTTCGCTCATTATGCGTTGGAAAGGGAAGAGAGAGACTCGGGTGAATTTTATCCAATCCCAGATATGTTTCAATTAAAATTCATAATGATTGAAAAAGAAGAACTTCGATTAACTGTGGGTGAATTGAACACATCTATGTAACTTAGACTACATACCATTGGAATGATTGAAGAACAGCTACGCCATAGACAAAGCATTCATAGTCACACAGGCAGGGCAATCGGTAAATCACGGAGTCCGGAATCGATTTCACCATTACGCAACAAAGCTCCACACATGGGTGACCGTCTCTCCGACACAGGCGCACTTGATTTGGTGGCCCTACAATGGGAAGCGTCAGGCATGGTTGTGAGACACGCGCGCCATGGGCAACATTATAGTGAAACAGCATCCATTTCACCGTCACGGCGCTTTTGTATTTCGCGCTCAGGTAAGTTTCAGAAAATGCTTATAAATCCAAGAGTAGCCTTGATTTTTCTCATCTCTCGGTAGCAGTTTTGAAAAAATAACAAATAATTTCGAAGTAATTAAGAAATCAAAAAATGAAGGATAAATGGGACCGAAGAATTCCTTTCGAGGCTTTAGCGCGCCCTCGAAGGCTTTCCTGAGGGGAATATTATAGTTTGACTGTCAATATTGTACCAAAATGTATATTTTGAACAACCCATTGAAAAGGATAATATTGACGGTAAGGAAGTATTTGAAGAAGTGAAAGTCACGTCAATTTTCATCACAATAGGGAAATGTTAGGGTGCCGTGCTTATGAGGGATCCCGGGATTCCCCCACCCCAAGCGATAGGGAAGATATGATTCTGCAATGAAAGACTAAGAATGGGTGCGAGACACGAGCCATCATGGACGCTCCATAATGATGAAATAGACTGACCGTTATCATCTGAAAGCTTGAGCATACCTTTCGCCATAACGATGCAAGTGTCCTCGGCGCTCTTGTCTTTCACCCTTAGATATGTTTCAGAAGTACTTATATTTCCAAGATAAGCCTTGATTTTGTTGATCACACTGCAGCAGAGATAAAGATAATTTCAAGAATTCGAATTAATGATAATTTCAAGAATTCGCATCTGCACTACTCAATCGCATGCTTCTTGAATCACCTCTCTCTCTTTTCCTCTCTTCCTTACCTTGCCGGATGCTCCCCTGTCCCCGATGCAGAATGGCAATGTTTCGTTTTTTGTCGCGATCAGGGCGAACTCTACCCTCGGTACACCTGTCCGGAATTCTTACTCTTTTCTACCAATGTTTCACACTGGAGATATAGCTGACCAAAATAAAGGTTAGTCAATTTGTCCTGGATTTACTGTACGAAACTCCAGGGGAGCCCAAGGAAGACCTCCCACGAGATGGAGAGACGATTTGAAGCGAATGATCGCACCGAATTGGTGGAGTATGACAAGAGAAGAGTACTCTAACGCTTTGGGATGGCATGTCTGTCAGATACAGTGATAAATTTAATTGATTGATTGATTCGCCCATTACAGCCGGTTGGCTAAGATGAGCGACAGTGAGGCAACAATGCGCAGAGTCGGAAAAATGACGATACCAACAACCATTTCACCATTACGGAACAATTATCCATGAATTATTTTGACTGAACAAAGTTTTCCTACTCACCTAACCTCTCATTGCCAGGTATTGATGTGTACTAGGCATGAGCGCCATGGACATTTGCACAATTATAGTGAAAGAGACAGACCATTATCATTTGAATGCTCAAGCATCCATTTCACCATTATGGCGCACCTTCCACAGCGCTCGTCTGTCACATTCAGTTATTTTTCAGAAAATGCTTATATTGTCAAGAGTAGACTTGGATCTGATGTGCCCTTTCTGAATCTTAGGGTGAAAAAATTTAGGAATAATTTCAAGATTTCATCAAAAGATGAAACGACCAAAGTTCAAGTGTAGTAAATCTGAAATTCAAAGATCAAAGATCACTTCTACAATTCCATCTTCGTGAATGGAGTTATTACACTACTGAGCAATTGTCCATGATTTCTTTTGACAAAACACAAATTTCCTGCTCACCCCACACCCACGACCGTCTCAAAGTTCGACTCGAGAAAGAAGCAGAGAACATTGAAGCCACGACCGACTCTCAACTCACCCCTCATTGTCAGGTATGGATGTGTACTAGGCATGATCGCCATGGACATTTGCACCATTATAGTGAAAGAGACAGACGAACCATTATCATTTGAATGATCAACATGGATTTCAGCATTATGGTTCATTGATGCGCTCGTCTGACATATTCAGTTATGTTTGAGAAAATACTTATGTTTGAAAGTACTTCCACAAGTGATTTTGACCTTGCAGATACGTGTTTCAGACAAGCAATATAATCTGAGAAATTTTGACGAACGCGCGGATTTTTCCTTTTTGGGAATACTGAATTGAGTTTCGGTCTTTCTCGTAAACAAGATTGCATTGCATTAGAAATGTTTTATCGTTATCTGACATAACTTGCAGAAAAGAAGCAAACACCAGCAATTTGAGTCTTGAGCCAATTTTCCACCACAATCGCAAATGGATTTGGGGTCACAGTTGCCCTGTGATGTATGAACCAACAGTGAGGAGGCTTCCATTCTTTTGCTCTTCCTCTTTCAAATCCTTGGAAATTTTTAGCTCTCCCTCCTTCAATCGTGGAGCGGGATATCGGGCATGGCTGCCCCTCCCTGACTTGGCTCTTAATCCGGAGGATGGACAAGCAAGCGCCTATCAGCTTGCCAATTCGTATTCTCTTATTACCATTGAGCTCCGCACCGGTTACGGGTTTGGGAAAACCTAAAATCCGGCTGTGAACGTGGTGTTGGCCTGGTGCGTCGAGTGCACTAGAAAAAATGGTCTGCATTTTCACAAACGTCATCCTCACTCGCTTCCACACCACAAGTGATTTTGACCTTGCAGATATGTTTCAGACAAGCAATATAATCTGTGAAGTTTTGACGAACGCGCGGATTTTTCCTTTTTGGGAATACAGAATTGAGGATGGTGGTTGGAGTCGAATGGAGGCCTCCCGCATGGTCGAGGCCCCAATAAGTGAGGCCGTGAACAGATTTCAGTTATTTCTCAATCGGCATTCCTTTGAGTTGTGTTTTACTTGTTAAATCGACTCTACCTCTCTCTTTCCCTCTCTACATTACATTGCCGAACGATCCCCGATGCGCAATGTCATTGTTTCGCTTTTCTCACGATCAGGCCGATCGCATAACCGACAATAAAACAGTAGTATTATGCATAAATATATTATGGCGGTGTAGATCGACGTTTGCCAAATGTAGACTTCTAAATATCAAATATCAGAAATGTACCTTCACCACATCTCCACACATGCGTACTAGGGGTTCAAAAACGGTAAATTTCTTGTCATTCTTCTCCGGAGCGCCGTTGTCTCACTCCATGATAGACGACCGCGCGGCGGAGAAGAATGACTGCAAATTTACCGTTTTTGATCCCCTGATGCGTAACTGCAAACCCACGCGCGCGTACTTGATGGCTGGTCCTGCAATGAAAAAACGGACGCTCACTGCGTGAGCTTCGTTCCGCCAGTGATATGGAGTCCGTTCGGATAAGGGGTCTTATTCAACCATAATGACTTTGCATTGGACGGGAAGCGCCTCCCGTTGGTCGGCCCGCTGCGCGGGTCTACATTGCAATCCGTTAGAAGATAACGCCTCCCGTTGGCCGGCCCGCTGCGCGGGTCTACATTAGAATCTGTTCAAGATTGGTTGAACGTTCAACGATAAGCTCCGAACGCATCTGGATACGACGCGAAACGCTCTCTCAGCGGTATGTCATAATTATTGTGCTTATGATAAATGGAAGTCTTAAATTTATTGATATGTTTCCTTTTCTCTCGCTTTAACAGCGATTTGAAACATAACCAAACACGAGCATAATGATGACTATTTTGTCTATTGCATTTTGTTTCGCTGATTTCTGTCTTATCAAGTTAACAAGATCGCGATAGCCTATTACGCAATATGGGTGAGATGGACATTTCAGCAGTGGTTTGTTAGCGCGTCTGTCCTTTTCATCATTATGGAACAATAGTCCAAGGGAGTCGAGTCTTTCGCCCAGCGCTTCACATTATTTAGTTTCTTTTTTTTGTCAAAAGTAGCTGTGATTTCGTTATCATCGTAACGGTCAGGTTAAAAAGATAAATAATCTCAAGACTTAAATAATGGCCTGGCGAGGCCTGACTTACGGTCATTCTTCATCTGGCCTTGCCCCTCGCAAAGTTAATTGAATTATTAAATTAGTAGGGTGTCGCTGATAGTGAACGGGACCGATTCGGAACCGGTGGGATGAAAGAATCGAAGATCTGAAGTCTTCACTGTTCAAAAAAGTATATCCCATGGTGATTCTTGATCGAAATTTTTTCGCTTTTTTGACCATGAACCCCGGGTCATGGTGATTTTAGCCATGACCTTCAAAAATTTACAATATTCCGAGGGAGAAAGAAATGACCATGCGAAGTTATTGTGCAATAACCAGGTGTAGTGGGCACTTCAAAAATGTAAACCCCATGCTGATCCTCGATAAAAAATTTTCGCACCATGATACCCTGGTCATGGTCAAAATCACCATGATACGGGTATCATGGTCAAATATTTAGAAAAAATATTTTTTACAAAAACGAGTCTAGATGAACCGATAGTGGAGCTA
The DNA here is from genome assembly GCA_014805445.1 of Diplogasteroides magnus. Lineage (NCBI taxonomy): Eukaryota > Metazoa > Nematoda > Chromadorea > Rhabditida > Diplogasteroididae > Diplogasteroides > Diplogasteroides magnus. Next base: position 13,728 of record JACMIF010001193.1, on the reverse strand, counting down.
TATTTATGCGGTGTTGGCTATGGTTTTTGCCAGCCTTTGGCCATAAATGATCAACTTACTGCAGATCAGCTATCATCGGCCTAGAAGTTTCAGACATCTGCTGCTCACCCTGAAAACGACCTCACCAGAATTCATTTTTGTTGCATGAAGAGCTAGGCTCATGAAATTTTCAGAGAAGTTGCCCGACTACCCCAGCATAATTATCTGCTACCGTCCTCTACTGTGTCTCCGAATACCGCACAATCCAATGCGCACATCCCCTGGAAATATTCTCCAGTTTTAAGCACGCGTGACACGTCAACGCGAATCCTGGATCGAGAGACCTGAGCGTAGGGTAGGGAAAGCAAGCAGAAGTGCATTTTTTTCTGTCGTCCAATTCCCTCGAAGCTATATTCCCCTTGTTGTCGCTCTAACATTCCTCGTTGATATCTGTCTTTTCAGGTGACAAAGCTCTGTGGCCATATGCGAATGATGGACATTTCAGCCGTAATATTATATCGCTCCGGTCCTTTTCATCATTATGGCGCAACAATCCATAGCCTGGACTATAGGGTAGTCACATGATCATAAAATTATTTAAAAAAAAATAGTTTTGCGCGATTCCATGTTTCGGCTATAGCGCCTACTTCAACTGCAGTTTTACTAGTGATGCTTGATTAAATTTCTCAGCATTAGCAAAACAGGTCCACGCCTTCGCTGGATGTGTCTAGGAACCTTGCGCTATCGGTTTCGGTGCTGGGGTGGGTCTAGTGGCTGCCTTGCGCTTGTATTCCGCCGAATGACCAAGAAGGCGCCTATACGGCTTCGAATTTTTCATCTCTAATCACCATTGAGCTCCGCACCGGTTACGGGTTTGGGAAAACCTAAAATCCGGTTGTTAATGTAGTGTGGGGCTTGGTGCATCGAGTGCACTAGCAAAAACGGTCTGTATTTTCACAAAAAGTCGTCTTCACTCGATTCCACACCATAAGTGATTTTCACATTGCAGATTTTTTTTTCAGAATGATTTTTTTAATTTAAGAATCACTCCAACGCACATATGCGCCATGGAAATTAGCGTCAAAGTCGTGAAGTAGTTATTATTCATGTAATCAGAAGTGAAATGCGTCCTATGTAGTGCTGCTGAAACATAAAGCGAATCAGGTCTAGAGGCGATTAATGAGACGAAAGATCATGTAAATATGAGAGAGTATCCGTCTTACAGTCACGAAATCACGGGTAGTGTTCGTACTCGGAATATCAGTCCAGCTTACATGAATAATGGATGTGTAGTCGTCCTCTTCATTCAAATTTCACCATTTTGACGCAAATATCCATGTCGCTTTTGTCTTTCACCAATTTAAGTAATTTCATTGTCGGCATACTTCATGAACAACTTATTCTTATTCGCCAAAGCGTATTGATACCTTGTAAGGTGTGCGAGGAGGAGGGCCTCGTCGTCGCTGCTGGAATAGGTTTCACGATTATTATGTAATCGAGCCAACAATGAAATAGTTGATAGATGCCATAATTTCACATATATTTAGAAGGAGTCAAAAATTAGTCATACGACGGCTTTTTCTCCGTAAATCTTATGCAAAAGTTGTCGTAACTGAGTTTAAATCAATAGGTTGTAGCGTCTCGCGAGGGAATGCTGATTTTTCAATCGATAACTGATCCGTGGGACTTCTCCATTGAACAGAATCACTGGATTAATTCCATCGGGTGCTTGATGCCTTAAAGCATAGTTGCACGGTGCACGTGAATACAAATTGGATCTGAAAAGGTGTGGTTAGGACGACGTTTACTAAATGGCGAAATAACGACGGACGGACTTTTGGTCGGTTTTTCGTCTATCCGCACAGGTGAGCCATACTGTTTCACTCATCATAGACGATCGTTCTACTGAGAGCATAGACAAAAGTCCCAAATGTTGTTCATGAGGAATAACAAACGTACTACCCTTATCGGCGTACTTGAAAATGTTGGACTTGGCGGAGGCCAAGAGACCGTGGCGCTCATATTCGTTGATACTGAGAAGAGACATTTATAGACTGCATCTGATAGGGTGTCTATGTGCGTGTTTAAGTGCATTCATAGTGTCTTTTCCTCAGAAGAGCGGTCGTCTCGGCATTTTAGAGACAACCGCCCGTCAGAGAGTAGGGACACGACGAATGCGCTAAAAGACTCATATGCGACATCCTAGCATCTGAACATTTTATTTTTGTTGCAAATGACATTGAAATTGAACGAGATTTTAAAAATGCATCATCCGGTTATGTTTCGCGGAGTAAATGTTACAATTCGAGGATTATTTTTTCAGTGTTCAGGTTACTCCATTTCTTTTAGACAGTATTTAATAAACAAACTTCTTTCCAGCTCCATCGTCCACATAACACGAATGGATGAGCATGGAATTGGAGGGAGCGGCACGTGAAAAGAGCGAGGATAGCCATTTGCTACATATTGGTGGAATAAACAAATGCGCCTTGTTGGCGCGGTTCAAGTGTCCCATTCACTATTGTGACGCAGAATGAACGCAGAATAACAGCAATTTCAACGTTTTTTCCCTTTTCTTCTAGGTTTCCTGTCTATACCTGAAACGATAAGAAAGTGGTTCTAAAACACAATTTCCATTTTTAGGGAAGGGACGTCAATTGAATCATAGCATGCCTAGAATTCGGCTATACGTTTTACTGCTGAAACATACAATTTGCATTTCCTTCAGACGGGTGGATTGCGATATTCGTGATGATGCGTAATATTTTGAACTGGATATTATGCAAATAGTAATGTTCCCGGTGCAAATGGTCATGCTTATTGTTAGATGAAACCTCCCGCTTACAAATATACGTTTAAATTTTGTATGGTGGCTATCGGATTCAAATTAGAAAAAAGCTCAATGGCCACTTTTATAATGACCATGAAACATATATCTCCTGGTCCCTCGAGGAGCACCATGATACAATCTTATTTAGCCAAGATAGGAAAAAGCAAGCAGAAGCGTATAGCTCATTCGTCTAATTCCCCCGGAGTGGTTGTCCATCACATGACAGACAACCGCTCCGAGGAATTTTGCCGATAGAAAAATGCACGTTTGCTTGCTTTCACTACGCGAAACATTAGTATTGCTTCTCATGCCTTTTAATGTTTCTTCAATCCACTGTTCCTCTCTCCTTTCCTTTCTGCATTACATTGCCGAATGCTTGCCGATCCCCGACGCGCAATGTCATTGTTTTAATTTTTTCGCGATCAGACCGATCCTTCATCAATCGACACGCCTTTTATTCTGCATCCTAACTGAACTGTTGCTCTAGTCAATTTATCTCCCAGGTGAAACATATTCCGCAACGACGAAATAGCACGTAAAAAATGAGAGACCAAGGTGGCACCCAAGTGTGATGCGCGTATCAGGAATAACAGTTCAGATAGGATGCATAATATCTCCTTTGCTATTACTTTTCCATGTCATCTTAATCATCTCGCTCCATCATTGCTATCTCAAAAGCCGTGTAAAAGGCAAATGAGATGAGCATATCTGCGCCATAATGGTAAAATGGACATTTGCGCCTTCTTGATGACGAAGCGAGAATTGCGCAAATGTCGAACTCATCATTACGGCGCAAACATTCATGGTACATTTGACTTTCACTCCTAGGTATTCGGTTGTCCGGAAAGTATTAGGTTGCGTAGAATGTCTTGTCATATTTTATTATTCCGATGTAGAAAAATCCCAGTGATCGCTAGACAGTAATTGTGTAGTGCATAGTTGTTGCCTAGCATTGACCAACATGTATGCGTTGATTTGCTGCCCCATGCCTGCAACACAGTCAGCAATAGGCTTTCAAATTCTATGGTTGCCGTGAAGTCACTTGATAAGTTCTCTACCTATATTTTCACAAACCGAACATTCCGGACCAAACGAAATGTTCTCATGCATGAGCCCTTTTCGGAACGATTTATCATATGAAATGGTTTAAATCATATTTTTTGCATTATTCCTATGGCTCGAGTAGTTTGTCTCATAGTCAAGAAAACAATAATCTACAGCTTTTAAATGAAACAGCGACTCTCTGC
>JACMIF010001192.1:3628-26068 GCA_014805445.1 Diplogasteroides magnus | reverse complement strand
TATTGTTCTTCCTCGCTACTTCGTCCGCCACCCTTCCTGTTCTTCAGGCTGTAGTCTCCTTCATTGATGCGGTTGTACCATGGAAGGTCCATGGTATGACAGAAGGCATCGGGTCCTACTGCCTATATTTCGCATAGGCATCCTTCCGTTTTCCTCCAGTGCGGAATTGATGAATGGGAAGATCGTGATTGGTGACTTCGCAGGGTTTGGCTAGATGGGACTATTTCAGCCGCAGTTTGCAGGCGCGGGAGATGGGCGTGGCAGATTGAAGAACATTCCGCCACGGTTGCATAACACTCATGAATAAGTGCGAGCATGACGATCGATAATGAATACAGAATGGTTTTTCCAAGTATGAAAAAAATTCCGTTATTTGTGGAACACCCTAATATAAGTAAGATCCTACCTCGCCTCTGAGATCTTGGTTATTGCATACAATGGGACGCTTGCCGGGAATCGAGTACGGCACGGTGTAGGGGTCCTGAACAGGTCTTGGAGTACTAAACACGAACATTTTTGTTTTTGGGCAGTCAATTTGCTTCGATTTATGCATCAAAATTGTATTTACATCTGCTTGACGCTGTATCAGAGTATGTTCCACGCCATGTTTTCATTAGGGCCCAAATATCAGTTTGCTTAACTTGAGCTTACATTAACTGGTGACTGCTGAATGAGCACATGGAGTCCGCCAACGCGATCCTTGCAGAAATTGCTGAAATATTAGGTTGGTTCATAAGTAATGATATATATGAACTTTATCTCACAAGTATATAGTAACAACATGATATAATCACACATATGCACCATCATTGTCCACGACCTGTTGCCATCTCTCAGGCAGCTTATGGATCCCTTCCTTGTAGAAGCCTTAGCGGCGCGATTTGAAATAGCGTTCGAGTTCGAAATGAACCTCTGATAAGTTCTCGTGCTGTATTTTCAAGGAGCGAATTTTCCAGGCCAAACTAAATGTGCTCATGCATGAGCCGTGTCTTGAAGAATACCAAGCCCCAGTGACGGACTTCCCAGCTCACTGGCTTTTCCAGGGCAATTGTTTTTTAAAAAGTGAAAAAACGGCTTTTCATCCAAAAAAGAGTGACAGCTCGTTTTCAAAAGCTACATCAATCTGTTCAATCATATTTCGGAAGCAACTTGTGCATTACCAGTAGATTATAAATCCACATTCGATTATAGCTCTAATTGCCTTATTCAGGTAGAATCGGTAAGAATATTTGCCAATTTTTTTAATATGGCAAATTCTTGCATATCTTTTCTCGTTCCTTTCCTATAGTAAACGGTTCAAGGAACACGCATGCGCTATATGTAGTACTCGTCTCCCTAATTATAATTAACTGCCAAGTTATACCGCCACTTCGTTTTAAAGGACATAATGAATGCATTTTCAAGAAAATCAAAACTTGTCCCTACTAGCACAATACCAGTTTTCACGAAAAATGTGTGCATATTTGTATTTGTGTTCACACGTGTCAACGTTCCTAATTATTATTGGTTATGGACAGTACAAGAGTAGGATATTAACCTGCGCTCATATCATTTGATATCGTTTCCCTTCCGGCAAACTGTACAATTATTTCTAAAAGCATCACCCGTTTGACTGGTTTTACCTTTTCCCTCAGAACTTCGTAGTCATAGCACAGAATTAAAAGCCCTTCTAGGATATGCTGAGGACAGTTCACGTGTTTGATAAAACCCACTAGTTAGCATATATGCTTTGCTTGGAAGTGCGGGAAAAATCGAGAAATCCGTTGTTGCGGAGCTGCGAAGTGGTCAACATTATCCTTTTTGTCATATTTACTGAAGAACTGTGATGTAACAACCGATATGTTGTGAAATGAGAGTAAGATAAACCCCTAATATGATGACCTTGCCCCGCGGTATCGTCTTACCGGAGCGCCGAGTTAGAGGTCACGCAAACAATATATCATTACTTATGAACCAACCTAATAATAGGACTTGACATCTCTGCCGGAAAGTAGGCTGCCTCAGATAATGCTGTTGCTATCATTGAAACAAATGAGGATGACAAAAGGAGTAGTTCGTAGGAGTAGCGATCATTGTCTTTGCTTTCACAAGAAGCTTTATCGTCCAATATATTGCGCAGCATTATCGTCCCATCGAATTCTATTGATGTATGTCCACTCATAGTTTCATGGTACACCTATTTTCGCACTACAAGTAGCCGCTCGAAATTCTGTAAAAATAGTACTATATTTTTACACAATTTTTTACAGGGTAGGGATAATTAAAGGTTGTACATGAGAGTGATAACTGCTCAGTGTGAATTAGACGAATGAAAAATGCATTTATGCTTCCTTTCACTATGCTACAATAGAATTTGCATCGTTCGCAATTTTCTACTCATTCTCTCAAACGTTATGCGCACCTTTGACGAAAGGCGAAAAATAAAAAAAAATTGTTTATCTCTGGCAATTCAACACTGCATTGCACTTCCAAGAACGTGTTCGGGTGCTGTTTAATCTTTGCACCGAGGATGACCTCACGGGATCAATTCCACATGGTGATACTTGGAAATTTGAATATAGATAATTAGAAGATTTGTGGACGGGTGGTGATAGCGAATATGTGTACGCAGCCAATTAAGATGTGAAACAGTTCACCGAAAAGGCAGGTTCTTTTTCAACGACTTCTAGAGACGCGTTTCATCTTTGAAAGATGAATAATCCACGTGATTAATTCTGATCAGCCTTTGCAGATTAGGAAGCCAGAAGTTCAGAGAAAAGTATGAAGGATGAAAAACAGCTCACGGTCCAGGTGCAGGAGCGGAAACAGCCAGGACTCCTTCAGTGGCTAGAATGTGCGTGGGCACGTTGGATGGGGCGATGGCAAGCATTGACTAAATTTTATACCTTTTCAAAGAAGCCATTCGGGTAGTTTGTGGGGATCTTTCTATCGGGAAGATCAATATTCTGACCTAGATGAGCGAGCGAGGGACACATGGAAGAATAAAACACACATTTTTGATCTCCACGTGACTCAGAGGATGGCTTCCTTTACTCTTTTAACTTTTGAGAAAGACGCATGCCACCACACGATTGTGAAAATAAATTTTCGAACGGAGTGGAAACGATACGCCGAGATTATATGATAGTGAAATGCACATTTTTGCCGTTTTAGAAACCCTTAAACTTACATCCATGAAGTACGTCGTGTTAAGTGGTCGTGTGTGGATGAGTCGGTCCATCGTCTTGTAAACAGACTGCAAATTGGAAAAAGGCATTTTATTAAACGGTCGCTTTCCTGGATAATTTCTTGTCGAATCATGTTCGAACCATTTCGCGTTTCTATGCTCATTCTCCCGACTCTCCTTTCTTTTCATTTATTGGTTTTCGAGCATACATTTCCCACTTTAATTTGCGTTGATGTTCACGCCTCTAAACTTCTATCTGAATTCTGTAAATCAGAGCTTTTGACTATACTTGTTCACGCTACACTCTCAGATTAAGAATTGCTTACCGATAATCACCCCGAACGACTTCTATAATTTTTATAGCATGAAAATTTAGTACGAGATAAAAATAAGCTTCGTATTCTGTATATCAATTAGTTTACATGTACAATATATAGAAAACAGATCGGGTGCGATATGAAAAGTGGCTTCACGCAAAAGTTTTCCCGTTTACTAATAAACTAACCTTATGTAGCTCTTCGTCACAGCAAACACTGTTCTCCAGCCATAGTTGGTCATCGGTTCCTGAAGGGGAAAATAGGCATATATTTGAAATCACTGTTGATCTTTCCGACTCCCCGGACATGTTACTTTCTTGGCAATTTAATCAACCCAACGGGAAAATTAGCAGGAAGGAGACGCGCGAGGGTAAACTATGGGAATTATGGTGGCATATGACGCTGGTCGCGTAAGGCTCGGCCCTCGGAGAGAAGGGTTGAAAAAAATTTAATATTAACAAATATTGGATAATATGTAATCGACTACGCTGATTTCGAAAATCGATATCTCAAAACATGAGATTGACATTGAATCGAGATATCGATTTTTATTGATTTATCTCAAAATGGAGAAAATCGTTCATAAAAAGGCTCTTAGTGAAGAAAATCCTAACAATCCATATATCAGCAGAGAGCTCTTGATGTCGGGAATCTCGTGGTGTATTGAAAATCTCGAAAATCTTTCAAGGAAAGGAGATAGTCGCTATCTCCTTCCGGTTTGGAGTGTCCAAGACTTTGAAACATCAGGTGCTTCCGCCTCATCGAGGAGATATGGAAAAGTGGTGTATGAGACACGTTTTCTGTGACTGCTGTATCAGACTTTTTCACGAAAACCACTTTCTGCTGTCAATGTTTCATTTTTGAGCACATCAAAGTTAGATTTTCGGTTGTGTTTCATTGTATTGCGTGCGATGCGTTCTCGATGAGCGGAACATACAATGAAACACAACCGAAAATCTAACGTTGATGTGCTCAGAAATGAAATATTGACAGCAGAAAATGGTTTTCGTGAAAAAGTCTGATACAGCAGTCACAGAAAACGTGTCTCATACACCACTTTTCGATAACTCCTCGATGAGGCGGAAGCACCTGATGTTTCAAATTCTTGGACACTCCAAACCGGAAGGAGATAGCGGCTATCTCCTTTCGTTGAAAGATTTACGCGACCAGCGTCATATGCAAAAAATGGTTCCCTAAGAACACTAGCGATATGGTGGATTCAGCTGGAAATGGGACGACAAGGCATCAGAATGAGGGTAGGGTATGAGAGGCGGCCGATGACGTGCTATTCATTTCAATGAATTCGATACTTCATACGATATCGTCCACCCACCGTCCCAGTTCCTGCTGCAGATTCCATTGATCTCCGCGTCGTGAAGGGCTGAGGCAGTGGCTGCCACAACGGCTACCAGAAGGAAGAGACGAGACATGTCCCTGAATGTAGACTATTACAACTGGAAACCACAAAAGCACAGTTCCCGAGCAACACACGTACAATGCCGATTCAACAGTATATTTTTTACGCATCCTTATCGAACTTTTACCTAGTACGCTAGTTATTCTCACTCATTTTAAGTGCTATTACTAACCATATCTTTTATGGTTTTGTTTCAGCTGTGAGGAATATCGACTGATAAACTGTTCAAAACTGCTATCTGTTCAGTTGGAATACATAATAGGCATTGTTTCCTACTTTGTCATCGGGACAATATATGAAAATCGGGTTCGCGACGTATGTAGAAAATTACAACACAGTGAGTCATCAATTCACAGCTTTTGGCAACACGGAGCAAATGATCACTTTCGCTGTGCTGCGAAATGTAAATACGGGGAGAAACAAGAGCAGAAAATAGATGAACGTCGAGATTCGCGAACTTTGCTCGTATTCTGTAGCACGGCATTCATGGGCAATCTTGATAAAAACACCGAGGGACGACTACGATGGAGCAAAAGGGGAGATGGAGGGATGAGGAATGGGAGCATTTGAAGCCACTCCTCTCTTCTCAGCGCTTCTTTCTAGAGAGCGAAATACAAGACGTGACTGGGAAGCGACGGTAGATTTGTATCTGCGACCCCTAGAAAAATGGTAGATAAGGAAAGTGATGGAAAAAGTTGGAGAAAGTGGCAGAGGCATCGAAATCGTCCCTCTATGATCTGTTCGGAGCGGTTGTTTGTGAGTTTGAGGGACGACTGCTTAGAAGAAGTTGGGGAGGCTCGAATAGCTGAATGCGCCACCCTAGAAAGACAAGGGAGAGAGTGGCATCCCGACCTTCGATCCAACGTTGTGATAACTGCCAAGTGAAGTGAAAGGGAAGAACTCTTTCTCTCACTCACTCAAGCATAAGAAAGGGAGACGAACTATAATAGGGCGATGAGTAGGAAGATGGTTTCACTTTGACAGAAAGGAAAAATGTTGCCCGAAGCGCTATCGCCCGGCAAAGAAACACAAAGGAACTGGTAGGCACGTAAAAGGAAGCTGATGGAGTGAGAACAGTAAAAACTACAAGAGAAATTAGGGATCGGCTGAGGTTGAACACTCGGACGGAAATGTTTCAAGTTGGAGAGGATGAACACTGCACATGGAACATTTCTGCCAGAATGGTGATAAATTTTCATTCAGGTTTCTCTTGTTTCCATTGGCCAGCTTGAAACATGATTTTGGTCCACTAACGTTTAGTCTCAAATTCGCAACTACACATAAGCAGTAATAACTCTTCTTGAATTTTATTACACCACAAACGGGTAAATATGTCCTGAGACAGCAGCAAGTCGTTTCTCACATCGAAGTTGGCATGCGTTCAAGGTGTTCCTCCTCTATTCACATACATTGACCTCTTCGTTCTCCTTCTTCCATCCTTTGCCAACTCAAGGAGAAGGGACGACCGCATGTAGGAGCTTTTGAAAATTAAAGTAATTCAAATGTTTTGTGATTATCCGGTCAATTTCATTCAATTTATTGAAGATTTCGGTGATTCAATACAAATAAATGCTTCCGTGCGCACTCTTTGCATGTTTACAGCAATCACAGCGGATTGTGTAGACGCTAGATAATCTCCAAAAGTGCCTCGGAAGCCAAAGTGCGAATCCCGCGAAAGTGAGATTGAGGTAGGCTCATATTATGCATATTATCTTCCACAAATTGAACCCTGCGCCCTTAGGTGTTGTACATTTCCACCTTTGCAGTGTTAGCGTCGCACTTTTTATACTCTCAATATGCTTGCGGATGGAGATCTTTGGCTAAATGTAAGCTTATTTCAGACTGGACTTCGTTGCTTCTTTCCAAGGATTTGAATTATCCATCCTATTGAAACATAGTCTTGAATCCGCCAGGAAATGAATGTTGTCTGCCCATCATTTTTCAGCTTCCCTCTATTCACTCTTCCATTTGCATACAGCCAATTTCCTTTATGAATCGCCTCCTACTACTCTCTACTTCACTCATCCTTTGAAGGGCGAATTAAAGGAAGTAGCCGTGAAGCCGAGATTTCTTTCATCCACTACCTTATTCGTCCTCTCAATATCCGTCGCAAGTATAGTGATTAATCCGCGCGATCTAACCTTCATCGCCTTTTCCGACTTGTTTGGCTTTTTCTAGCGTGAGGAAGAGGAACGAAAACAGTTAATTTTGTTGTGCATCCCAACGCTAATTTCTTGCTTTGATCGTCTATATCTATTGGTGCATACTATTATATTTCGTTATTTCTCCGACATCCTCTCTTGATTTAGATATGTTTCAACCAGGAGATATGTAAGCAAGAGCTATCGTTCAGATTAGGGTGGGGTGTTCGATTCCTCATTTTCGATCCCATCGCCGATGCTGGGGGGTCGATTCTTCCCCCTTCGATGGAATCGAGCGACCGATTCCATCGAAAGGAAGAATCGAAATGAACATCGATGGTTCGATTCCATCGAAAAGTGCAGCATTCGATTCCTAATGGGTAGGGAAGGTAATCCAAGCAGAAGTGCACATTTCTGTCGTCTAATTCCTTCGGAGCGGTTGTCCATCACATAAGAGAGACAATCGCTCCGAGGGAATTAGACGACAGAAATATGCACTTCTACTTGGATTCCGTTCCCTGCTAATGGGAATCGTCGATGGAATCGAAAGAATCGAAAGTCATCGAAGGGGGCTAAAATGAAAGCGTTTTTCTGCGTATCTGGCGCTAATTTTGTGCAATTTGAATGAAAACTGGCATGGACACATAACTTTTGACGCTCTATCGAATGGCATGCAACATACTAGCCATTTATAATTTTTTGAAATACATTATCAATCTTTGATCTTTGGGCAAAACATGTGAAAAGAACGCCTGAAGTCAATACCACGCTAGGGGATGCTACCTTGTGAGTTTCAGGCCTGAAAATGTGTTTTATTCGAATCTACATGCCATTTCCCAAGTCCAAAAGAGAGCATTACGGCATTCTGACGTTATTATTGCAACGTACCAGGTTGATAAATGTTTAGACGCTTTCAAAAGTCATTTAAAATTGACACTACGCTATTAGTAACGAATACAGTAATGCTCTCTTTTGGACTTGCAAATGGCATGTAGATTCAAATAAAACACATTTTCAGGCCTGCAACAAAAACAAGGTGCATCCCCTAGTGTGGTATTGACTTCAGATGTTCTTTTAATGTGTTTTGCCCAAAGATCAAAGATTGATAATGTTTTTCAAAAAATTAGAAATGCTAGTATGTTGCATGCCATTCGTCAAAAGTTATGTGTCCATACCAGTTTTCATTCAAATAGCACAAAATTTACACCAGCTACGCAGAAAAACGCTTTTATTTTAGTCCCCTTCGATGACTTTCGATTCTTTCGATTCCATCGACGATTTCCATTAGGAATCGAATGCTGCACTTTTCGATGGAATCGAACCATCGATGCTCATTTCGATTCTTCCTTTCGATGGGATCGGCCGCTCGATTCCATCGAAGAGTGAAATGAACAATGGAATCGAAGGGCCGATTCCATTCGATTCCCCAACCCCAGTTCAGATTGAATCCATGATGGAATTGTCTAAATATGTACCTTGCCTTTACAGCGAAAGCTTGAAAAACTCGTCCCTTTTTCATTCGGGCAATTTGACACTTCTGCAAAAATCACAGAAAAAATCAAAACCTCACCATGAAACATGCATAATCGAGGATTATATTTTGGGAAAGTAATGTATATACAGAGCAAAGAAGCAATGCGATCGTGCCTAAAATGTGGCCGGTCTAAGGAGGCGTGCATCCAGCATCAAGGGGGTATCATCCCTCCTTCTCTAGTTGTAAGCTCGCCGGTATCTCCCTGACAACCAATGTCATATCTTCTCTACATACCTATATTGAAGCGCTTCAGAGAATCACTCATTTTCCTCCCTTTCTTCGCTCCCCAGGGTGCTTAGTTTAATTGGTTTAATTGGTACCTCGTCTCTGAAAACTGCCTCAACTGCGCTCTCAAATTGATTATGGTGTAGGAAAAAAGTAATGATAATTTGTAAGGAGTAATATACAGTTAGACAAAAACTCGAAAGGCACTCTAGTAGCCCCTGTTAAGTATGTAACTAGTCACTACTTCTGCCTTGAAATGCTCCTCCTTTGTCACTTCAATTGAGGGATAGTGTTGCAAGGAATGGTCAGTTACTATACATGTAGACCGAGTTTATATCATTTGTACGAAATCTCAATCCGGTCTGTGACTGTGCTATGCGCTCTCTCTATTTTGAGTGTTGTTGAATTCCAATAATTTACCAAATATTCCTTGTTAGATGTTTTGTTAGACGTGCACATCTTTCGGACAGCTTTGGTTAAAATAATTGTTTTTGGAAACTCGAGCTCATTTGCAAAGTTAATTTTGACGCAAGTGAATATCTTTTCAGCCCACAACGCAGACGACTATCAAAACGTCGGTCACCATGGCCTCCACCTCCAAAGAGGTTGTTTTTACCTTTTCAGCAGCTTTTATCTCACCCAAGAATCACATCTGTATGCAGAATTATAATTTGAACGAAAACGCGAGATAAATACAGCAGTGAAAAAAGTTTAATTGAAAATGTTATGATGCATATCCTTGCCGGTTGCTAAATGATTAAACCCGGTAGTTCAAGATCCGTCAGCTGCCTCCATTGAAGAAAAATGGCGGTGGTCTACTTGGGGTGCCCGAAGAGAGCCCAGGAGGAAGGCCGAGACTGCCCTCGATTCTACTGAGTGATCCCACAGAAGTTCGCATTGTGAGTGAATGTTCATTTCACCCTTGTTACGGATTCCAACGAAACGATTTCATGTCAATATAACATGTGCAGAATTACGACAGGATGTATGAGAAAATAGCACGAAAAAATGAGAGAGATAGTTGGTCAAAACGTCAGCAGCATACTATAATAGATGTGACTATCAGAGACAGGAGATTGTGCTCAAAACTTCTTGGTACTCTCCCAACTGATGTTTAGGAGATGCGCGAGCTTGACAGGACTTCTTCCAAGACGAATCTTTTCGCCGTGGCTGCTGCAACCTCCAAAGGAAGCAACAGATTCTCGCAGGTCGTGAAGACAGCCATGGTGAGTGTTAATTGAATCGAATCCAGGCTATATAAGGGCATCATTACTTTGGTAGGAACGCAAAGGCCAGTCTTGAAGCATTTATAATCAGTAGAGGGCTCCATGCTTCCATTGCATTTCCTTCATCAAGAAATAAGCATGAATGTGAATATCTCATAATAACAGGGAGGGTTTGATCATCACTAATCTAGATATTTTCAAATGCACAACTATTCACATTTCTGTAATGTTTCACCCTTTGTACAATTATTAGAGATTCAAGCAATTCGTTTTCGCTATCATCATTTCCGCATGTTTCCTTGTTAAAGGAGCCACAAAGGGAGATTGTTTTGCATGCACTTTCGGGTTCACTTCTCTCCATTCCCCAACTTTCTCGTAGGCAGAGCGGTCTACTCTGACAAAGAAGGGAATTAGAGAGAAGTGAACCCGAAAGTGCATGCAAAACAATCTCCCTTTGTGGCTCCTTTAAACTACATATGACATCAGTCATTACTGACAATAAATTCTCATTTAGCTCGTTCAAAACTGGATGGGATCAGTACAGGACGTACAGCAGCTATCGCAATCAGACGTTCACGATTCTCTCGTGTTCGGATCTCCGCCACCCGCGCCTCACAATCAACCACCTCCGCCAGGCACGAAAACACGTTTATATTTAGAGACTGAAAAGTTACTTCTGCCTGTTTATCTAACAGTTGAACCCTGTTCAAAATTAAGAACGATGAAACTAATTTGAAAACTGTCCGCATTTTAGTGTCCTTTTTAATCACACTTTTTTCGTTATATTTATTTTACGCTTGCTAAATTTATAAAGTAGCTATTATCGGCTCAAATAATAAAGTTATAATTATTATTAATTGCAGAAAGTGCAGTCGAGCTCGCTCAATCTCAAGATAACGCCAGCATGGCGGGAGATGTCGAGATGACCGGAGTTGGTTGCATAATCGAATTCTTCAAGCTAATATTTGGGTATGTTATGTATTTATCAGGGATTATAAATTGGTAATATTATATATTGTTGAAAATGACGTAGACGTAACGGGATAATTGGCCACCACCGAAAGTCCGAAAACGTTTCAGATTTTATGCCTTACTGTGGGCTCTTCCTTCTTTGAGTTTTTTTAGTTCACTTGTCATTATTCCTATTTCTTGTCCAGTAGTTTGGATATTACAGAAACTTCAATACACTGCTTTTTGCCAACCTTGTATTGGAGTTTTCGTAAAAGTCTCTTTCAGTTCCCTCATCGTTTTCGTGGTCCGCCCCAATTCGCAACTCGCCTTTTACATTAACATGCTTGTGTGTTTCGCTTTCGCCTACAACACACTTGCCCTCTCCATCTTCGTCTTTGACGATGTAAGTTTACTTTAGGTTCAATTTCGTTTTCAATTTCATCATGATTGAATTGTTGACATATGTTTCATGCTCTATCACCTAGTTTTTTTCCTGATGTTTGATGAGAGCAGTTTTGAGTAAAAGATCGCGGACAATTGCATTCCCAAACAAGTTGTACAACCATATGACCCAGACAGATTTGTGCCTCCTCAAAGTCACATGAATCGAACACAATAAACACGATGCCAACAACCGAATGGATTTATACTCAATATTTATCTGATTTTTCCATGTTCAACTTTCTGACCTGGAACAGAATCAGATTTTTTTCTTCTTGGATTAGCGGCAATTTCTGCTTTGATATTGCCTCCATAAGATGAATTTCCGTCTTTATTGTTTGTGTCCTAATCATTCTATTCATCCGACTGTCAGAGAGGATTATCATCGCGGAAATAGTAAATAAACGAAACGTATCTCCATATGAATAGAGAAAATAACAAAAAATATGTCTCAACAACATCATTAACGCAACGATTGAAATGGGTAAATCAATTAAAGCCTTTAATTTCAGATCTACTACAGTAGCTTCTCGTACTGGTTGGGAATTAACATTGCGTGTGACGTCATCTACATTATTGACATTTTCATACAAATGCGAATCAGTGAGTTAATGAATATTGATCACATGAAGCAATATTATTGAATTGGAGGCGATGACCATGGAACGAATTGGCTATGGTCGAAATATTTCGCTGTCAAAAGGAGACCGTTCGTAATGGGGAATGGAGAACGAATGAACATGAATTGGCCATAGAATTGAACTGTTTTCATAAATTTTTCTTGATTCCGAGAGAAATGGAGCCAATGGTGTTGCAGAGGTTAGCATATCCCCCGGAAAAAGGAAGAGAAAAAGGAACGGTTTCGATCACCGTTAGAAACCAAAGTCCAAAAATGTTTTTCTCTCTAGAATGTAGTGGAGTCTTTCACACAGCTCGCTGCAATGCAATTGAGTAGAACGGATCAAATATCATATTCCCTTGCTCATGAGTGAGCTTTTCCAATTTCAGTCGTATGGAACTCATACTGCGCATTCACAGTGAATAACTACAGCTCTTTCATGGTTATTGAAGCACAACTTTGTGTAGTCAGAAGATCAAAGAGCACAAATAAGAGATGTATTTGAATACGACCACAGACAATGCACAATTTATGTAGCGTTGTTGGCAGAGGAATGAACAATTCGTTGGTAACTAAACGAAAGAGCAGTCAGTAATATTCACGATGACGCTCACGATCTCATAGTAACAAGATGCAATTTCATCCATACTTGACTGTTACAGCCTATATGCACGAAGGAATGGAGGTTATCAAGCTTCGAATGTTATTCAAGCGGTACAGGAAAAGGTGAGGAAAACTCTTGATTCGGGATACGTTTCAACTCTTATGAGATGCATAGGAAGTCGCTGTTCTGTTGGGATAAAAAATAATGTACTTTCAGCTACCGCATCTGGCTCGACATTCTCTCGATTCTTCCCTCGGACTTGTTTCTCATACTCGCACCTTCCATTTCGCTAGTCCGAACGAACCGCCTCTTCAAGGTCTACAGGATATTCGAGTTTATTGACCTGTCGGAACGGAGGTTAATAAACAAGTTGCTCTAGCAAAAATGTATCTTTATGAAGTAAAGATTCCTACAAATTTTCAACAATACTTATTTAAAAAATTGCAGAATGTCCGCAAAGATGCAGAACGCGAGTAAGCTCTTCTGGCTGGTCTCCTGTTGTTATGCACTCTTCCATTGGAACACAAGCTTGTACTTCTTGTTCTCTCTCGGACAGGGCATTGATAGTGAGTACTTACAAGCAATACTCTATTGTAGCAGCGGAGAAAAAGAGCGCCGTGGACATTTGTATCAATAAAAATGGACAGATGCGCCGTGAATGCTGCAAATAAATGCGCATCCATCCGCCCATTTCACTATGGTGCGAATGTCCGTGGCGCTCTTCTCTTTCGCCCTTGTAGATTCACATTGGTTTCGCGCGAGGTCGTAAAAATATGACAAGATTATTGCCAAGAAGGCATTTATTCCCAAAAAATCTAAATGTATGATTCAATCGCACTATAATGCCAAGCCAGTATGGTATTTTCATCGTATGATTTCATCCGTATTTGTTCGTGAAAGAATGAAAACAAATTGAAAATATTGCAGACACAGAGCCAGACGACTTCATATTCGGATACTCGAAGATCTTCGACATCTACACCACAAACTGCTCAGTGTTCAGGGCTGACCACGCAGAGGTATGTACATTATCAGCGTCCGGGCTTTTTCCACCGTAATAATGTGAAAAATCAAACCACTTAAATCGCAGCCGACATTTCGCTTTAATATTTATAACTATAATGCATTTTTAAACATATGCAACAATTGTTTTCCCTAATATCTAATAGTAAACAGTTTTTCTCAAAAATGTCATAGGCTATCGATCATTGTTTTTTTAAATACAAATGAGCTTTGGCTAGGCATGTTTGCTTTGGAAAAAATCCACTCCATCAATTCGCAGTGCCTCTACAACGAGAACGGTCTTAGCGAAGCCAGAGAGGAATATGTCGATGACATGCAGGACTTCTGGGAGGGCAGGTAATTTGTATTTTTTTTATTTTGTGTCAAAACTAAAAAAGAAGTTTTTGTACGCATTGTCCTGTTTGTACGCACAATAATGGTAAAATACGCTTGAATATTTGCCTAAATAAAGATCTATGATTGATTCAAACTGTCCTATTGTATCTCATCATTCTTTCAGATACTCGAAGATCTCATTCAAGAACTTCACCAAGGAGTACACGATGTGTCTATACTGGTCTGCTCTCACCCTCACGAAATGTGGACAGCAGGTGGGACCCAAGTGTTGTGTCCACGCGACACACGCTATATAGTCTCAATACTATATTTATCCAGAAGATAGACGACGACGAAAATACTACACTAGATGAAGAGCTAACTCAGAATGACGAAAACGACATCACGAATCATTTCGAAAACATTGGTGTAAGAAAGTGCGGTGAGTGCGAGAGTGATGTGCGATAAGAGAGAAACGATTACGGTAGTACACACAATTTAGCTATCGCTGATTGACTATCTAACACCAAGGAAGCTAAGGACGCTTGAGCCAAATAAAAACCATTACGTACATGACGCACTTAATTAAAAAATTACCGTTTCTTGTCATATTTTTTGACTTTATCAGTTCTGCAGCAATAAATAATAGGGTAGGCAGAATGATTCAATGAGTCGCGATTCATTCGAATCGTTCAGGCATCGTAGCGGTGAATCGCAAGTGAATCGAATCGTTCACAATGGAACGGCTCAGAAACGTTTGCGAATCGTTTCATTTTACTTATTTCCCTGCGCTAGCGTGGTCGTTCTACTCTCGTCGAGGATTTTACTTTTTCCTGCTAAGCAGTTTATTACAAGAAAGTGACATTTTTCATGCAAAAAATGGGATCCAATACCAATATTGTTGGATATCGAAGATCAATATTATTCGAATATTGAAGATAAATATGGAAAAGCAGGTCGCGTATTTGTCTGATAATAAATTTCGTGCAATTGTTAACAATCGACTTCCGTTTTTGGGTATTCTATAAAGTTTATTTCTATTTCAAAACGCTGAGCGATTCTTGAACGATTCATTATGAGCCGCTCTGTGCGAGCCGGCTCCTATGAAATGATGCGATGCCTGAACGATTCACCGAATCGCAAGTGAATCGGAGTCGCGAAATGAATCGTTCTGACTACCCTAATAAATAAGCAAACATGTAATAGAGTATGTCGGCTGTTGTCACTTTAATTCCAATTTCCTACCATAATAGTCGGTTATAACAAATACGCGATATAAACATTCTTGTGTGCTTCGAGAGCTTCTGCCGTCATTCTTTCAATTCAAGCTGCCGGTACAGTTATGTTTCTGAAATTGAGAATCTATTTTAGCCGTGGCCCGCGAACTCCGCTCAGAACACGTACGAACTGGTGGATACGTTTATTGGACTGTTCGTATTCGCCACCATTCTCGGTAAGTTTCCGTTTTTCGCTTTAAGCTGCCGTCCGGAGGGCGTGTGAGGCACTTTACGACGAGGATATCAGTAGTTTTATCTGCGTCTATGAAATTCCGACGCTCCCTGATCTTTACCATTATATTTATCTCGCTGTCAGGGGGGGGGAGCCTCACAGGCATCACCGACGTCTTTAACGCCTACTAAGGTTTCAGGTTCCGTCGGTGACGTCGTCTCCAATTTCAACAGGGGATCTATGCTCTTCCAAGAGATACAGGACGGTACGAAGTTCTACATGAAATACCGGTTGGTGTTTATTATGATTTCAAAATCAAGAGCACAATGCACTTGTCGTTCTCATAATCTCTATTGATCAGTCAATTAGCCCATGTGAGACAAGTGAAATGAAAAAAAACGAATGGCACTGTACTTTTGATTGTTAACCCCTAGCTTTTATTAACGGGCAAATACGCAATGATTTTTTTGCATTCTTTAGTCGTTCATAATCCAGTGCAATCAAAACAATGGGTTCATTACTATGTATGTAATACTGATTTTGAATAAAAACCTATTGATTGTTCCAATAAATGTGGCCTCAAAGAAATAAAAATGAAACTACATTTGTATGTTTTTCGCTACTTTCAGCGTCTCCTTCATACGCATTTTAGGAATGTCGAGAAGGTTTTGCAAAATCGAGTATTGCGAACGACGAAGTACATCTACGACAACCACAAGATCACAAATGAGAATGTATGTTCATTCTCGGCATGTTGTCCAAGCTGTTCTCCACGCAACCTTTATCGCTCTTGAAAAAAATATCAGAATTGTTGGTTTTACAGGAGCTGCTCGATTCGCTTCCCACCCGATTGCGAGGTCGATTGGCTGTCAACTTGCACATGGAGACCATAAGCAGGGCCAAGTTGTTTGAGGTGAATTTATCTAGTGAAAATAACCGATGGATAGGGATCAGACATGGGAAGTCCATCCTGTCCATTCTCTTCCGAATGTGTTATGAATACTCGTTATCCAACATATAAGACTGTCAAATCTACAAAATCTCAAACCCGGATCATAGCCAATCTGTCGTGTCAATTTCACAAGTTGGTCGACAGCCAATTCAATGAATCCACATGTTGGCTAATAGTCATTATGTAGTCACAAAAGGCTATTAGCCAACTTGTGGATTTATCGAATTGGCTCTCTACCAACTTGTGAAATTACACGACGGATTGGCTATGATCCGGGTTTGACGTTTTTTTGGTTTTGACAGTCTTATATGTAGGGTCACGGGCCCTTAAATTTTGTTATCCAATTTTGACAATTACGAAAGCGCACAATCAGGCTGACTTGTCGGGAACAGATCGGTAGTTGTAAATCTCTCTCCGGGCAGCTGTTATATGTTCCTGCTGAGAATCCTCAGTTTTGCTTCTGCTGCATAAAATCAGAGAGAAAATGCTAAAAATGATCGACCTTCACAGATCATCCTTGAGAGAAAAGACAATTCAAGTGGTGCTCTCAGTTTTTAGTCAAAAATAACGTGGGCAGCTCTTTTAACTGCATCACATCTGTCACAACTATTTCAAAAAATAGAGTAATCTACCTTGAGAAATAATCTTCAGGGTTGCGAGACCGGATTTTTATATGAACTCCTGCTGAGACTACAACAACAACTGTATTCACCGAATGACTTCCTTTGTCAGGTATAATAGTATTCATCCTAACTAAACTGTTTTATCAATAGTAGCATGTTTCGTCTCCTTTTGACCGCTTGTCTCTTCCATTTTCGTGTGCTCGATACTTTGTCGTTCAGCGAAAGTGTCGTAAACCCCTATAAATCCAAGCTTTTCCTTTTTGGCCATAAATAACCGGCCATGAGTCCATTTTGTCCCTATGCAAGTATCAATGGCGCTCTTGCCATTCAACCTATTTTAGGCCGGTGAACGTGCAGAATCAATGTTCATTGTCAACGAAGGCACACTCTCTGTAATCAACCCACTTCGTCCGTATGAAAACGTTAAAGTGAGTCACTATTCTTCATAATCATCCCCTGGCTTGTCATGGTCGTAAATGTATATGTTTCCAGCGAATTATCAAGTGGAGTCATTAAAGTGTATTAAAGTGTAGTTGAAAGATATAAAGATAAAGATGGTAGATGTATATGTAATAAAATAAACACCAAGGGATGTTGCTGGACAATAAGAGCGATTGTTGGGTAGTTCATGGACTCAAAATTCCACGATAAAGTGACTCAAATTTGAATTTCAGCTCGGTGAGGGCTCAACCTTCGGTGAGCTCAGCATTATCCACGTTCCAGGACTCAGCGAGGACATTCGTAATGCTTCCCTGCAGGTGAATAAGTCATATTTTTATCCGAATCCACAAAGGTCAACAATATTGTCAATATTATCCGAGAAAGTGCATTTCTCGTTTAACTAATCTCCGAGGAGCAGTAGTATCTCTCATGATCATGTGATCGGCAACCCCTCGGAGGGCGCATAAAATAAATTTCTGAAACGTTTGGAATGATACCATTTTCAACCAATGTGTGTCAATGTTAATCATTGCGCCCTAACGCGAAAACAAAACTCGGCCTGATGGCGTCGGGACACAACACACAGATCAGAGATTGGCTTTAAAAGATTTTTAATGATCGAAATGTTCAGGCAGTTGGTTATGTGGACGTCTTCGTGCTGAGTCGAGATGATGTTACCGTCGTACTCAAAGAGTACCCGGATGAGAGGAGGAAACTTATACGGCAAGGTGACAATGGAAAACTTTATTTTTCCAGCGTGAAAATTCGCTTCATTCGGCCATATCAGTATTAGACTGATTCTCGCGAATATTCGTGAAATTTATTTACTTGTGATGAAATACGATTTCTGCGTTCAAACTTGCTGATGAAACTCCCCTTCTATTATTTGCAAGCAGTACACATGAAACGTACAATACTATAGATAGATTCCTGGAAGAATGACATAATTTCACCGGCTTTTCAAATTCAATTAGAATTTTTTGATTTTTGAAATTATATTCCTCCTTCGTTCAGCCCGAAAAATCCACTACGGCGCATTGGGCTTGGAAATACCAGAGGATGCTATGAAGATCGAAGAGTACAGGGATACGAAACTGGATGCTCACGCGTCTTATGATGAAAAGGTTAACTGTACGCTTTTAAATTAATAGTAAAATGCATTTGCCTTTCGTCTAAATTCATTTCAATTGTTTTCTCTCACAAATATTATGGCGCTGTGCCCAACTGTCGCTGTATCAAGTGTCATTTTTGCACTGATTGCCCAAGTAAGTTCATCCCAGAACATTTGAGTGCTCTCTAGAGATTAGACGAATGATAAATGCGCTTATATTTTCCAATCCTAGTGAAATAAAAGAATTGCGCATGTTGGAATGGGAGGCCATGTTCACATTCGTGGAACTATTACAAATGCATTTTCACATTTTTCGCTTTCAGTTGGCCTTCATGATGAATAAAGTGCAGCAGCTGACCATCAAAATGGATGGCTGCTTTCAGGAATGCACGGTATGTTATCAATTTCATCATCATGCTTTTATATATATCTTAATGTTATATTTGCATTGATTTATGACTTATTGCATCCTTTCACATATTGGCAAACTGATAAGTAAGTAACGGTAATAAAAAAGCGATAATTTATGTTTAATCACAATTGTTAGTATATAATAGCTAATTTAGGAAAGTTGGTCTGACAAGAAGCAGCGGCTGACGACGCTCGAGGAACTTTATCAGAGGAACCACAGGAAAATACGACGAGAATTGTCATTAGGAGAAGATGGGATGCGGACACTCTGACCGCGACGCTTTACTCTATGCGCCGCGGTCGAACACACTGCAATTTCCTGCAGCAATACTTGGGACGGGTTCAGAATACATCGAATATTTCGATCAAATATGGATTTTATCCACAATGATGCCAAGCAGAGTGATATTTGACGAGGAGAATAAAACATATTTTTCGCAAGATTTGATCAACTGATCTTGTAGTTCATCTGCATTTTCATAATTTACATCGATCGGTCAGTACAATTTGAATGCCGCCCCTCTCATTTCTGTCTCCTTCCACCTCACTATCGAGTCTGTTCTACTGTTGTGCGGTCGACTGAACGATGCGTCTCTTCTCGTCCGGAATCACCCTGGCTCTCGTACACTTTCTACTTGCCTTATCGTAGCTACAGTATTCCCATACAGACTCTCGTGTGCACACTTGAGTGCCTATAATTTGTTCAATCTTCAACTACCGTAATCCACTTATCGATATGTTCAGCTTCTCTTCTGCGTGCTCCACTTCAAGTTGCTGGCTGCAATGGAATTGATCGATGATGACGATTACCCGGACAACGATGACTACAACCGGACGAAGAGGGAAACGAACGGAGTACGGTACGTGGCTGATAAGGAACCAATCAATATATTGGGTTGGAAAGTGTAGCTGAAAACTGGAACGTTGTTCTGACCTTTTTCCGTCTGGCGTTCGGTCCTGTATTGCCATGCAATCGATCGCGCTCGGGAATAAAATGACTTGAGAGTGTGGATCGATAAGGGGCGTACTATGCAAATTAGCCGTCATTCAAATGTAGATGTTCTGTCTGTTCCCTCACCACCTCACACTCTTTCAGCCCCTTCATCGTGCTTCCCCCCGCGCTGAGATGGAATGCCGTCAGCTTCATCGTGATTAACCCCGTCCTGCAAGACAAGTGAGCCCCGCGACGCGTGAAAGAAAACCGCGGCGCGACCGCTACGCGTGTGAAATATTTGACCGGATTCTATTTAGGATGACCGATCTCAACGTTACGATCACGATTCTGGCTGGGGGTTCGGAGGTGCACAAGCAGAGCGATACTCACGCCAGATTTGGTTTGAAGTTAACATTTGGCGCAGAACGAATTTTATTTCCAGGTTCCCCCTTTACTGCAAGGATTGATCTTCCGGAGGAGAAATTCCAGAGCAAGTGTCCAACATCAGCCGAGATTATCGTCAATGTGACCGCCCATGACCTCTTCGTTGCTAAGGTATGAGGGCTACCGTAACCATGAGTATGGCGCAGGATTAGGATAGACGAATTGCCGGCCCCGATCCCTGCCTGATGGTAACTAATCTCCTGTCCGCCCTCGACCATGTGCCTGACCAAAATGTGTGACTAATCTCCGGACTCGGCCCAGAAATGACTTTTGATCCTGACGCAATTTTCACGGCCCGACCAGAAAACGTCCCTGAAAACCTTTCAATGCATTCTGGATATTGTTTGCATGTTGTTCTCATCTCGCCACGTCGGCGCATAAAATCCTCTTCCTAGAAAATGAAATGATCCTACGTCCATTCTGGAAAATTGTGATTGTTGTGGGTGCCTTCTGCATAAATATGCATTCGTACTGGACACAGCACCAAAGAGTGCTACCCCACCAGTGACCAGAACATTACTCTAACACATGAGATCACTCTGCGCTCACTACTGGAGAGCAGAGACGACAACGGAAGACCATAGGATAAAAGGATGAGACATAAGGCGAGGAGACGCAAAAACAGAAGCGAAAGAAATCAACGATAGGCGAGCAGAAACAGGACGAGGGGAGAGTCAATCGAAGGCACTTCTGTCGTTCTCCGCACCCTTGTTGCCTCGGCGGTCGCGTTGCGCCTTGTTACTCTGCCCCATCCGCGTGACACTCGAATTCCTCTACATGGTTCCTCGCGCGCAGGGCTGGGACTTTCTTGTTTCTTGTTTCTTGAAATTTCTTGCAAGAAATTTCTTGCATTTTTGTCAAGAAATTTTTACGAAATTTTTTGCATTTTTCATATGAAATTATTGAAAAAATAGGTGCGGAAATGACTTTTTGAGCAGCATACTTAGATTTTTCGCTCAAAATGTGTTCTTCTTTCAAAATTGATCAGTTGCACAGCTGAAAAATTCTCTCTCCATTCGTATCTACGGCCTAGGCATTGGCTCACTGTAGCCCGTCACGACGCCCCGTGATCGGCAAACACAGTGACCGGCAAACAGCAGTGACAGAAGAGTGAAATGAATGAATGACTAGTAGGGTGAGTAGTAGGGGTGGCAGATGGATCGACAAAGAATGAGTGGGCGGGAAAGTGCACACCGGTTTACATGAATTGAACGTGGAATGATCGAAATGGGTGAATTTTGGGCTCTGTTGTAGAAGATGTGTCCCTATGAACAAGATGTGTCCCATAAAAAGAAAATGTGTCCCAAAAAAAGAAGATGTGTCCCATATGTATCGATGAAGAAAACGTGAAAATTGACCAAAAATCAACGTAGATGATGCCCTGCCCCTCCCCATCCCCCAACTGATGGCGAGTAATTGTGCACTCGACCTTCGATTAACCCTCCATGCGGTCCGTTATCATTGTTCTCGTGTTCTGCGGCTACTTCGTACTAGACACACTGGGCAGATCACAGCCGAAGCCCCAAGGCTCCCGGTTCAGAGGAGCGAATTCGATCAAAGGAGAAAAGGCTAGGTTCACAGGAGTCACTGCACTCAGCGATGGTCTTACAGGTACTTACTAGCTGTTATTACGCCTCATATTAAGTTAAAGGGACTGGAATTGTACGAGATGCTGTATACTCACGGATTGGACAGCAAGACTGGGGACGACAGCGGAGACGTTTATATAGGCAATTGGCGGATGAACAAAGTCATCATGAAGAAGCCCGTGGAAGGAGGACTGAGATTCGGTGATGCTCTTCACCTAGAAGGCTTTTCGTCTGGCCCATGGTATCAGAAATAGTGGTTGCCAATTAACATGATGATTTCAGGATCGAGGTTGTGTACAGAAGCAGAAGCTCTGAAATCGCGTTATCAATCACAAATTAAATTTTGTGGACCCAAATGACAAGACAATTCACACCCAATCCATTGAGGCCACGTGGGGGGGGGGCGTTGAAACGAAAGTTGAAATCTAGGCCACAAACTCCTCCTGGTTCCCCTCCTCGTACTCCCCAAACCCCTCCTGGTTCCCCGCCCGGAACACCACCAGCGCG
>JACMIF010001191.1:0-26075 GCA_014805445.1 Diplogasteroides magnus | reverse complement strand
CCCCGGGGATAATTTCCGCTCATTCACCCTCGGCCGCCCCCCTACCACAAACCCCCAAATCCCAAAACCCCCACCCCCCCCCCCCCCCGACTTCGCCTCAGAAATGTGAGACGACAGACACAGGAAGATGGAATTGGTGGACTCTACTGGTTGGAAGAGGACAGAGGTCGAGGAGGGGGCGGAGTTTAGCGGGGGGAAGGTGAGACACTGAGACTTTGTTCCGGACTCCCTTGTTGTCTCCAAATTGGCGGAACTGCGAACTCCGAAGGAGGTTGCTTCCTGAGAGTTTGAGTCCCTCATCCTCGCTTTGGTGGAGAACTGAGAGGGAAGAACAGTAGGAGTGGAGGGAATGGAGTAGTAGAGAGGTACACACAACACAGTCAGTCTCGAAATACACTTTAGACGGAGGAAAGGAGGCAAAACAATGGGAAATGCACTGTATTCGGGAATGGATACTGCATCTAGAACCCGAATGAACCGAAGATTAGATATCATTCTGATTGTTTACGTTGAAGTGTGTTTTGAGGGGGAGAACAGGCTAAGAAAGGCAGGTCTTTTATTTCACGCATCAGCCAGATCGTGTGAAGTACCAGAAGAGGATATTGCAAGGACGAGAACGGTTCGGAACACAATCGATCGAGTCGCTACCGTATACCCCACGTAAACTATTCGAAAAGTGTTTGGGTATTGTAAGGATGAGCAAAACAGGCAGCATGTCAGTCGCTCAATTAGCTAGGGTGGGCCATTGGAAGGAAAAGAAGCGTCAGGGGGCATATAGGTTGAGATGGAGACACGAATGAATGGAGCGGCAATGACGAGCTGAAGAGTCAGACAGGACTTGGACGGAGAAGAAGAAGAAGAAGAAGAAGAAGAAGAACCGAAAAGAGGAGAGGGTGAAGGGGACGATTTCCCCCCACAAGTATGATATTTGAGGTGGGATGACGTGAGACAAAGAAGATGAAAACACAAAGAGGAAATGAAATGTTGCTCGATTAGTGCATGCATGGGTTGATTGGACCCAACTTCCACCTTTTCGCAACTTTCAGCCCACAGCAAGCAAAGATTCGCGAAGTAAAGGAATCGTACAATGGACATTTGTACCAAGGCAGGGTACTAGACAATCATTCCATCGTAACAGCGCAAAGGGTCAGAACCTGCACTTGACTCGATTAGACGATGGCATATGAAGAAGGACAGTGTGGAAAAAGGAGTCAATCGTGAGACCTTGTGTTTACACGGGACTTGCTCGCCAAAACATTCATAAGTCATGATTTTGACTCAAATTTACAGAATAATAGGCCCGGGCATTTGAAGGCAGCCGTTGGCTAACTGTTTCCAAAACGAATAACAAAACATGGTGGAAATTTGAGAGTGCGGTGCAACGGAAGACTTTTGGGAAGGAGGACGGGGAGGATACGGGGTATTCATGACTGCAAAACCTTGTGGACAAAGTTATTGCTCTTCTTCTTCATCATCTTCTCCTCTTCCTCCATCTTGTCCTTTGGGGTCGGATCTACACGGTATTGAATTTCACGGGCTGTTTTTCGGGCCCGCAGATTCGCCCACGACATCATTGGCTGCCAGTTCGTATGTTGATCTGCTATGAGAGGGAGAGAACGAGGAGGAAACGGTTGCAAAAATAGTCAGGACGTTTTTGACTACAATAATTGCGGCATATTGTTGTTGTGAGGCTAATTTCAGAGATCAACTGGAGCGTCCCCCGAAATAACGACAAGAAATCGATTCTGGAGGAGGGAAAACTGTCGTCATACAAAACGATCGAGGAGTTCCAGGAGACCGTGCAGGAGTAAGGAGGGCGACTCACAACACAAATAATGCAGAAGAATGAGAATAATGAAGGTGTGCAAAACGTTCGATTCGAACTTGGCATTCCTAAGAATGCAAAGACTCCGTAAACACTGCATTCAGCAACAGGGTCTCGCATGCTAATACGTTAGTCTGAAAGGGAAGAGAATGCACAAAGCAACAGATGAAGGGCCTTTCTCATTCTTCCATTAATTAGCAGTTGAAAGGAGGAATTTACAGTCCAATAGGGCCAGAAGTCAAGGGGGATGATTGGCCTGGAGAGGGTGGAGAGAGGGTGGACCCCTTGCAGAAGGACTCTATAGACCTCCACCCACCTGCTACTGCTAAACAATTACATGTGTCGTGTTTGCGCGCGGCAGGACGACTCAAACAAGTTCTAACGCGTTTAGCGTCAGAATTGGCCGTTGGGTTGAGGGGATAATTACAGAGTTGAAGAGTTGAAGTGCACACAACTTCCTCATTCATGGGCGGCCATTATGAGCTAGACCTATGATGAAGGGAGGGCAAACGGCAATGATCATGAAAGACCATGGGATCATTGGACAGACGGAATGGGACTGGGGAACGGATGCGAAGGAGAAGGACAAGGCATGGTGATCGCTCTCTAACAAGTGGATATCTTCATAAGAAGGAGTCTCTTTTTATGCATCTCCCTCTCTCTTCCCAACAATCCGTAAGTCATCTAAGAGCACGACAACGGCGAAATTTCACTTCGACTACACTCAAATTAGTCTGCCTGATTGTTTTGACGATGGACGGCCCGGCGAGGTTTTGAAGAAAAGCCTGCATAAAGGAGAAAGAAACGGTACTGAGTTCCCTCCTGGACAGCCAATATCACGAAAAGGGACTGAGCAGCTACAAAGTATAAAGGCGCCCCACTATTATGCATCCCAAATCATAGTCTGGATCTCATTTTTATATGAGCAGTCACGGTGAAACATATGCTAAATCACACCTTTAGGTCAGAGGAATGAAGAAATAGTGCGGAAAATGAGAGACAAACTCGGTCAAAAACGTAACGAACATTCTCGGTATAACAGTTCGGTTAGGATGCATGATATCACGGTGATCATTTGAGTGGACGAGACACGAAGGCATAAAGTCTCAAAGGTGGAGACCGAAGGGGGAGGAGGAGGAGGAGGCAACATAGATAGATGCTACGAGAAAAGCACTGAATATTTCAGATGTCCGTCGTTCTGATCGACCGTCGAGATGGCAAGAACGTAAGGCGGAAGGAAGTTTCCGCCCCCTATGGTCAAATAGACATTCGAATAGTACCATCGCTTTAGCGCAATGTTTCTAAATCGGTAATTTTATGCGAGAAAGTTCATTTCTCATTCGTCTAATCTCCGAATGGTCTCTCACATATGATAGACAACCGCTCCGAGGGAACTGGACGAATGTATTTTCTCGTATAAAATTACCGTTTTAGAAACACTACAAATAACCAAAGCTGGTCTGTCACTCCCTAAAAGGGGGAAAGAAGGCACTCGACTACAACATGTCCCCCTCACCTCACTGGCCATTGAGAACATTCCAGGAATAGGCCCTCAAACGAGCAATGAGGACTACGAAGAAGAAGAAGATTCCCCCTCTAGGATAATGGGATAACGTCCCCTCCTGGTGTACAACGGTTTCATTGGCCCCGAAACGTTCACGCAATGAAAGAAATGGATTTATTTCTGAGAAAGTGCTCGGTTTGATTGGAAAAGAAGGAGATCGATCACATTACTGATATATAATAGATGGGAATGGAAGCACTTGGAAATGCTCATCATTTTTTGCTCTTCTAGCTCTCAGCTGCTTAGAATGTGATCTCGGCGGTTTGAAATGTCGTAGGGTACTCCATGAATAACAGAGAATGTGTTGTGAGATCAATGACAAGAAGTCGAATAGAACGGGGATCGTGCCTAAGGCTGTCGGATGAGACTAGATAGAATCATGCACACTGGGTCGGAAAGCAAGGACCATCAAACAATCATTGGCTACATTTTTGTACAAAATCTCTGAGGGGAACATCTAGAAGTCACTCGAATGTACAGGCATATTATACAAGAAGATACACGCGAAATGACGTCATCCGGGATTTGACAAATGCAAAAACAAGAGAAATGACGATGAAGAATGACCGAATTGGCATAGTTTGGCTGTTGCATGCAATGTAAATGCGAGAGGTGACGATGGCGCCACCCTCTACCACAAACCACCCTATAGGCGTGGTTTTCGGCTTAATGAAGTCTCTCCGCTCTCATTACGTCGGGGTTTTCGCGGATTCCAACTCGAATGTGAGCACGGGCCGACGTTGCCGTTCACTGAGGATGTCTGAAATGACGCATCTCTCAAGCTGTATTCGAGCTGTGTAGCCGTTTTTGTTGTGGGGATCTATGGTGCGGTTTTCGTTGCACGGTACGCTTGGTTAATGAGTAGGTGAAGGGTCTCGTTTTTTCAGGGGTTGTGACGGTAAGGCTGACGGCAGAACTAATGTATTTTAAGACAAATGCACAAATCAACAACTAATTTATAATGCCTTTTTGCAAGTTGTGGTATGTTTGTGCGACCGTCAGTCATCCGTTTCTCATCATGTGGCTGTAGCGGGGGCCGCCAATCGCATTAGGCCCTTGTTCCTTTTCTTCTCCCATAGAATGGGGACGGTATGCCATTCCTCGTGTTGCGTATACAACCACACGCACAAAAACAAAGTGGATTAATTAACTACAAGGATGCTCCCTGCATCGATCAGCCATGCGTAGCAATATTTTTGCACCACGTCTTTATTAGGTTTTTTTCTTCTTCTGGGGTGTGAAATGAGGGACAAACACTCACCATTCAAGATATCCGCCCAAGAGAGGGTTATATAGGTAAGGAATGCATTCAGTGGAGTGCACTCGGCTCTCTTCTTCTCCCTCAACCAATGCCACGCCTGTCCGAATCCACGTACAGACCACAATCGAGTAAGAACACCCTCTTCCAGCTCTGAAAACAGTCCATGATGCTGCGAGGTAAAAGAAAAAACGTGAAAGACAAGTACGCCATCGGATATTCGCGCCATAATGGTGAAATTGAAGTTGCTCTGTGAGAATACTGATTGTGTGAATACTGAGAATTATGGCGCATCTCTCTATTTCACCGTTGTGGCGCATGTTTCTATGGCGGACTTCTCTGTCACAAAAAATTGCCTTCATCGATGGAGTTGGCCTCCACTTCCGGGCACTGATTGAGTGAATCCGTGTCACTCTGCCATCGCCTTCCCCTCGCTGTATGACTGCCACTCGAAGGGGTATTCACCGCTGATCTCGAGGGTATGGGCGACTGAAACATCTACAGTAATATTGTCTTATATTATCCCAACACATTTATACAGAATACGGTATGTACAGTACCTTTCCGGCCAGGTTCGTCTCACTCATTCTCCTCCGTCCGAATTGGCTCTCGGCCTGCAAGATATTATAAATTTTGCATGCATCCCTCCATCCTCGGAAAATGTCATCAGAGGCCCGTTCCATGTTTTGATCTTGCCCACACTCTCTGCGTATTCTTAGACTGAGCCTGCTCAAGTTGAGTGAGTAGTGACACGTGCGCGCGACGAAATTGCCGAGAAACGTCGTCGTACGTGAGTTTGCGCATGGGAGAGTGCAAATTATGCGTCGTGTGACTCACAAGACGTTTGGACTCGTTTCATCTACATTTCTTTGAGAAACTGCCTCTTTTAGGCTTTGGGGCTAACTGGAGTTCATCTCGAACGGTGGCTATGAAGTTGTAAACCGAGTGAACATACCGCGGCAAAGTCGGGAAACTGCATTGCATTCTCTACCAGGGGAGTCTCGTACCCGCAGTTGGGAACACGCATCACGGCCATTTCGGCGAATCCCTTGCCTGAAGCACAACGAAGTTACAGTATCTAATGTTTAACCGCAGGGTCCTCCCTACAGTATCCTCACCCCTCGGCCCCCGCATCCTCACGAACTCCTGTCTCCGCCCACCAGGACGTACCAGCTTCTGCGCCCATTGCCACGTCGACGAAGCCTGCGATTATGATATATGATTGCGAAGTGGGGATTACGGTAGCCACTCACGTTGGTGTCGTAGACCTGCTTGAGCACTTCGTACTTGATTGATCCGAGGAAGATGGCGGATTCCTTGGAGCCATCTCGTTCTCTGGCCACGAGTTCCACGCATACGCACTCGCCATCACGAACGATGACGTCGTTGAAGACCTGAATTCAGATTGACTCACTTTCCATTTGCCTGAAATATGACCGCTGATTCTAATTTTTTTATAAAATAATTATTATGTCATTATGTCCCTAAACACGTGGTTGAAAAAATTGAGAAATGACAGTGCCTTCTGAGGTCATAGAATGAATATGTTTAGATGGCTTTACTCAATTCGTTACACCAGAACTGTGAGAAAAGGTTCACCTCCTCGAATCCATCAATGGCGAAGTAGATCTTGGGAAAGGTGATCTCTTCCCGTTCGCCCTTGCTGTCCATCCTGCGTCTGCTTGGTGAAGGGTACACCTGTAATTTGAACAATGATCTTTGATCTTTCGATCTATCTAACCTGCTGGCAGTTCTTCCTGATGATCTGCAGGTTCTGCGGACTCGTCTTCGTGCAGACCGCACAGGTGATGAAGAAGTCCAGCTGAAGTGATGATAGGTGAAATCTTCATAAATCTATGCCGTAGCTTTTCAGTCTCAATAGGGATTTCTGTATGGAATTCTCTTGCATCTATAGTGGTCAATTCGCCTTCTGTCTCAACTTTCTTTAGAATGATACACAGCTTGGAACACATATAATTCTACCTAATCCTTTAGTGATTCATTAATTCGCTTCATTGTACGTATGTACCCCAGATCGTATGTGAATTAAATGATTATGTGGTCTTATGATATTTGATCTCCAACCTGTTGCATGATCAGATTCAGACAGACGGCTTCCTCCCAGTTGTATGAAGCATCTGCAGCAGCTGGCTGGTTCTTGCTGTGTCTTCGGAAGACTTGGAGTTGATTCTGTAAATTTCGTATTCTCCCAAAAAATCTTCTCCCTGTGATTCCCTTTCTTCCGTGTTGTCATGGCTTTCTGTACAAAAAACTGTCTGTGCTTGTTTTTCCGTGTCGCAAGACTACGTGATAATCTCATAAATAAGTTTGTGCTTCACCCATCTGACAGCCTCAGGCAACGTTCACTTCTTGTTATGACATCCCGCCCGGGGGAGCTCTCTCTTGTCAACGCGAAGTGCAAGTGGGTGACATCCCGCAGTCATTAGTGTCAACAGCAGAAGATGCCCCTCTCTGTTTCTGTCATTAATGCAGAACATGTTTCAACATGTATTACATGTGACTCTGGATGCCGTTTCCGTTCCCCCCGAGGGACTAAGTCTCAGTGCATTCCTAAGGATGCATCACAATCGATGAGAGGAAAGAGCACTGATGCGTTTTCCGGTGGTTGGAGATGGCCCTTCTTGTTTAGAGAAAAGAAGACACGAAATCATTACCATTTTCTCGATTGGCAGCGTTCGTTGAAAATGACGAGGAATGGCGCTCGAATTTCAGGAAAGAGGGAGAGGCGAAGAGCAAACAAGCACTGATTGTGGCTTTACGAGGCCTCATCGAGGAATGAATGCAGTGGAGAAAGAAAGAGACACAACGACTTCATCCAATTGGATTGGAGTGACTTCTTACATTTTAGACTGCTTAGAAGAGTCAATACCGTATACCCACAGACACTCACATTGTTCGTGATGTAGGAAGAACTGGCGGCCATTGGAACGTACCTGAAATGAGGAAATTTTGCGGTCTTTAGAATTTCGCATTACAGTATACCCAGTCTTTACATTGAACGCGCAGAAAATATTGTGAAAGTGGTAAATAACAAAAATTTGTAGTCGAAGCCAAAATATTTGGAAATGTGATGAAAATTCCTACCAAATCATGTCGTCCGACTTCGCAGAACAATTGGTCGCGGTGCATGCTGCGCTGCCTATGATGTACCTGAAATTACTAAATAAATTCACATTTTGAAACTAAGAGAATTTTATAATAAGCCATTTTTTAAAGTTTCGCAATAATCTGATAAAATATAATGGACTTACTCCATGAATAGCTTAGCCCATTGCAGTTCGAGATTCGTCACAAGTTGGAAGTCGTTTTCTGAAGTAAATACAGGTAATACCGAACATAAATTGAGCACACCAATCATCTTCTTCCATTTTCAAGGTTTCTAAATGAACCGATGAAGAAAATTACCGTTTCCAAAAGTAGCTGTCCTCCTCAGTGCTCCCACTTTTCTCAACAATTCCACAGAACACGAGCATTTCGGCTTTTCTCGTGGTTTTGCAAGCGTTTTGGGTGTCATAAGCTCTCGAATGGAGAAATTTTGATAATTCGGGGGAAGACTTGTCCCTTCCATTGCCTGAAATGCACGAACACCTCAATGAATATGGAATGAAACGAACAAGAACCTGATTATGATAATGAGTCACGTGAGCATTGCGAAAGTTTTGTGGTGAAAACTACCTAGGGTGTCACCTGCGAGTCTTTTAGTTCATTTGTCCTGTCTGTACTCTCTGAGATGCTGTTGTGGCGGCATTTTATAGACAATCGCAGCACCGTTGAGTGCACTTCATAAATGCCTCGCAAGCGACACTGTAGTGAAAACACGTGAGCTCACCTCTTCAGCGGCCGTCAATGGAATGGAACGGATGTGTGCAAGTCGATATGTTGCTATACCATGCGCATAATTGGTGGGAGGAAGCGGGGAAAGAGGAATCGGCGAGGCCGCACTTTGAATTTGACGGACAGAGGAATCGATATGGCCATAGCCTTCCTCGCTCGCTCAGGCAATTCCGCTCGGGAGACCACGACTTCGCCAACAGCCAAATAACACAAGAAATATATTTCTTGAGAATATTTGCATTGTTGAGTACTGTTGATTGTTCATAGTCGAAGTATTTCTGGCAATGGAAAGGATGTGTAAGGAAAAATGAAACTTGGTCCATTTGTGAAGCCATTATTTTGTGCTATTTAGGCGAGCGTTTAGCACTGGTCAAAAACAGTAAACGTCTCCTCACAGATGAATTATGAAAGCAGAATTATCAAAATGACGTGCTCTAATTTCTTAACAACGATTTGAATATATTATAACAATTATTTGGGCGGTTGATCATAATGTCCGTATAGGACAGTTGAAATCGTTGCGGTTGGCTATAAAATGTGCTAGTTTTCCCGTATCAATGACAGAGTGTGGACATGAAGTGGACGATAGATGATGATGGACGATACAAAAGTTGTTTGCGAACAACTTTCTTTGGGCGCCTTTTCAGAGGGAGTTTTGTCATGCATGAAAGGCCGTGTTTGCTACTCATTCTATGCGAATGCTGTTTACTCCGATGTCAGATACACCTAGTCATTTGCACCATAACGTTGAAATCGTGCTGTCAGGATCCTTGAGAATCTATTTCACTCTTATGGTTGAAATGTCCATGGCTGTTTCTATGACAGAACTGCTATCCTAATCAAAAAACTAAATGCAACTTCTACCGAAAACGACTCAAATCTGCCAGTCGCGATAACCTTTCCATTTTCCGGGCCATTTTTTTTTGTTTTGCCATTCAACTGACTTTCTGCGTTCGCAGGCAAACAAACACTGATGACCATCAAATTGCGGATAAGATTAAGGGAGTGAGACACAACAAGTGGATGGGAACCAGGCCCATCCCTTCTCATTGTCCCCATTCCCATAGACAGACTGCACCTTCTTCCCACCTAACAGTGACTTCACTCCCTCCAATTCCTCCCCTCCTCGTATCATGGCTGCCCCACTGCAAACAGTCTTATCACCCCGCCTGCGCTTCCCTTTCCCTTCAACGGACGAGGGACGACGACCATCAAAGGGAGCGAATTATTCGACGCCAATGAAATGAACACGGTCGCCCTGCTATTGCTTCCTGCTCTGGTAACCAATTTCATCATAATTAAATTGAAAATTCCTTTCAGGTGTTTTCCGTAAGCCCTGATACCAAACTGACATTGGATAATATTGTGTTTACAACGAGCAGTCGCTTCATCGACTATTTCAACTTTGCTCCAGATAATTTCCCCACTCTTACCGTGGCACGTGAGTGTCAAATATCGACGGGACAGTAAGTCGAGTTTGAAATTCCCAGAAAATTTGATGTTTCAGTCCATCATTGGTTGTTAGCCCCTATAGCGACTCGAACGTTCCGAGCGACAAGAATACTATAAGCCTGGGTCGTGTGGAGTTCGATCTGAAAAATCCTACTGTATGTGTGAATTGTCTATGGATTTCTCCCCAATCTGCATAAATGGGCTAAATTCATTTCAGCAATCATGAACATCATTTAGGATTGGTTCTCAGTCAGTTGTAAGGTGAGAATAGCGCTTCCCCAATTTAATCCCCAACGCGATTTTGATGACTATACGCTGGTATATCAGGTAATTAGAAAATGAATTTTTTGATGGAATAGAATCCCAGGCATCACGAGACCACAACACACAGGGAGGCTCGACCGTCCTGACGACCTTCATCGGCCACAATCAGGACTGGTAAGTAGTTGAAGTATCCGTTTATGTTAGCTATAGTATATTCCAGAATATCGGCACCGCATTTTAGGGAACTTGACTATTTTCAGGAATCTCTCTGCCACCGTCTCGTTCTCTTGCTCCAATCCATCGGCGTCCGGCTTCAACTGTGACTGCAAAGATTGCGGAGGTCAAAGTGTCTGCTGCCCGGATTTCAACTTTGTCTCTCCTGGTAAATCACAATGGCTTATACCAAGTCTAGTCTCATAATGACAGATCAAACAAGAAGAAAAGTAGAACGATTCTCTTAAAAAATCGTTACTTGAAAAGCTGATTATTTGCAGATAGCTGTGAGTGTAATCATGTCTCGCCCACCTCACCCAACAATATTTTCTCCACTACGCCGTGTCCCGGAGAGATAGAGCATGAGGTTCATAAAACACTGGAATTTTTCGAAATTCACCGAATTTAGAATAAAGAGGACCTCTACTTCTGGATCATGATCGGTCTGGCTATTCTGGCGGCAATACTTCTGATTTTTCTTATAATTTCGATGTCCTACATCTGCTGTGCTCTTCGCAAGTAGGTTCATTAGCCGAACTCTGTAAAATACACAGATCCCGTACAGATTGAACCCTGTAAAATCATTATCTTAAAAACTTGGAATCACTTTCTCATAATCTTTCAGACAAGACAGGGCTCGCGTCGGTGATCGGACACGAGAGTCATCGGCCCCCGTCTACCTTCACACTCCTCCGCGGGACGAACGCCATGGCTACTCCAGACCGCCACCGCCCATGCCTCCACCTCGCACGAATGACACCTTTGTCAGTGACTACCGTAGTGAGTCGCAGATAGATGGTAATAGTATACCTTAGCTACGCTTCCCCAGATCAGCATAACTTGTTTGCTATTTGTTTGCATAATGGACGATTTAAGGACGATGACTTCGACTCGATTTCCGACGAGTTTCAAGAGCCAGATAGAACTAGAGGAGAAGCTCAAGTCTGAATTCGCACGTCATAACTACTGTAGATAGCCTCATTGATCTCCTGTTCCTGTGATAAACACTTTTTTCGTTTGTTGTCAGACGAATACCGCACGTGTATAGTGTTGCGCGCTGTTTTGTAAGCGAAGGAGCGAGTGGGCGGCACACAGTCATCGAGGCCTTATCAGAATGAAGAGCCGACGCTTCATCCAGAGGGAAAGAGGGGGGGGGTAGAAGCCGGACGACAGACAGAATGCTTCATGTCTGCACTTCTTTCCACCAAAACAACGCGATCGCGACAGGCAATGCAAACAGAAACTCGACCCTCCTTCTTCCCTTTTTCTTCACCCGTTCGACCCGCACGATTCATTACTCATGTAGAATATTTTTGGAGGCATTGTGAGTCATCACCATGACCCTTTCCTCTCTTTCAATATTCTGCTCCCTATTCTTCATTTTTTTCTATATCACGCTTATGCCCTCGTTATTCGTCGTATTTTTACAGGAAATACGAGGAAAGGGGAAGCTCTCACTCATTCGCCCATAGTACGCTCATTTATTCACATATTTGAATATTTTCTTAAAATCGAACATTATAAGGGTCCTAAACATAATTTTGCGCGTAACTGTGATGTTGATCAGAGCGAGGATGAGTTTAGTGCATCTTTAATGCTGTCCTAAGACTAAGTGGTTCGCTCACTTTGGCTGAACTGTGTCTCGTCCGGAAGGAAGCTGATTAGGGTGCCCGCATCCAGAATACTCACGAAGCGTCGAACGGAAATCGCTTAGAGTACGCGAGAGAGTGTGTGATCATGAGAGAGAGTCACACAACGAGAGGAAAAGAAAGGAAGAGATGTAGTGTTTGCTCGATAAGGAAAGGAGAAGGGGGAAGGGAGGGAATCAGTGATGCCCCGCGCACACTCATACTTGTACTGTTTTCATTCCTCAATTGTTGCCTGTTCGCCCTCTCTTTGTTTGTAAAGACGCAATGACTTACTTTAGTAGGCAATGTTGCTACCGTTATCCGTGCTGCTCTGTTGGGTGGCACTCGTCACTTGTCAGATGAATAGTGGGTACCCCGGATGGGGACAGAATCAGCAGCAGCAACAGCTGTTGCAGCAGGTACGGCGCAGCCATTTTCAAGATCCATTTCGTTTTTTACGTTGGTTCATGTCGAATGTTATCAGATTCAGCAGCAACGGCTGCAGCAACAGCAGCAGAACCTCTACAACCAGCAGCAACAACAGAATGGCTACCAACAACAGAACCCACAGATGAACAGGTGTAACTTCTCAATCAACGAATTATTTTTGAAAATCGATTTCAGATTAGGCGTACAGCAGCCAGCGAACGGCTATAACAACGGCTACGGCATGCAGCAAGTGCAGCCGACGAGGCTCTCACTTCCCAATGCGAACATAGCCTCAAAGCTGGTATTTCTCTCTCGATCCTCCATTTTTGAGCCCTAAATATTGCAGAGTTCGACCACGACGAACGGAGCGCAGGTTGACATCAAGATCAACGGATACTCCAATCCGAATCTGTTCCTGTCTAATGCAACAACGTTAGTGTTTTGATCACCGTCTCTTTGAGGTATGAATCAACTTTCAGTTGTGCCTGCTCGGACCGTGCCCCGTGCAGCTTCCTCACATCCAATTCAAATGGCCAGAACGCGTGCAAGTTCTCCTTTGTCACCATCATCTCAGCCGTCGAGTGAGTCTCCTACTGCGCACGCGAGCCGGGTTTCGGTGATTGGACGTTATTGACAGCCTTTTATTCCTAGCCGACTAACTTCATTACTAACGGTCGCCTCTGCGACGTGAGAGACGACCGCTAGGAGTGAAGTTAGATAGCTCAAGGAATAAATGGCTGTCAATAACATCGGTAGCGACACCCTAATTTCCTGAACCCTCCCTCCCTTTCATGCCGTGTAATCATCACACTGGGTCTGTCACAAGCGAGACCCGCTATCGTTGCCAGGCTGTTATCACTGTAGAGGGGCAATTTGAATTTGACGATCGATATGATTTTGGTGCCGAGGGGCTAAGTGACCATGGATTATCATAGTCCTCATGGTTGTTGTCGGGAGGCAGAGTTCTGGGAACTGGGACACACGCATGCGCAATCTGTCATGACACCTCTTGACAGAGGTAAAGGTGTTTGCACACTCATCCCATACAATGGTCCGGTTTGCTCCCTCCGTCTCTCCTCTTCCTATAGTCTCTATAATGCGCGAGATACCGCAGAAGGGGGGAAACTGTGCGAGAAACGACAGCGCAATGGTCATTCCTATGTGTTTGGGCCATTCCCGTGTGTACGAATCAATCATTGCAACTCTCCTCCTCCTCTTTCCTCGGGCTAACGTCGTCTTGATAAGGGGCGTGAATAAGCATGAGTCAGGGAGATGGGAATGGAGGGAAGAGGGAGAGTCTAATCTGGGAGGGAGAGGGGACACAGGTGGGGTAAGCTGCCAGGACTGTATGGGGGAGATGAATCAACGGACGAAGCTTCAAAGAAGTGGAACTTGACTCATATGTGCAATGAGATAGCTCGTGAGAACACAGCGCGTGGGAGGCTGAGTCAGAGGGAGGACATCTAGGGTCAGCAACTAGTGGAGTGTAGTCATCAATAATTAGGATATGATGGACCAATTGGGGATGTTACGACATCGTGGAATCATGCAAAGAAACATAAAACAATATATTTGCCTACTGTTCTTTTCAGTCATCAATAATAAGTATATGATAGGCCAAGTGAAAAAATGTAGAATCTATGCATTTACCCTGAGATTTTACGACCTCGTGGAATCATGCAAAGAAATATAAAATGATTTTTTTTGCCTAATGTTCTTTTCAATTCAGTCAGTCCGTGCAGTACTACTCGTCCGACTTCTTCCCCTTCTACGGCCAACTCTCAGCCAATACTCCCGGCAACTGGTCACAGGCCATGAGCTTCCAGATGACTTCCAAACCGGTTGGACAATATATATTTTCAAGCAAAACACGCAAAACTCCTCATGAACACGAAGAAATTTAATTATCTTCGCATACTGGCGAAGAAATTTAATTATCTTCGCATACTGGCAGATGTGAATCGTATTTTCTTTTTTGCTTAACGCTAATTATATATAAACTATTTCAGGTGGCCATCGACGTCTTCGTCTACCACATGGGCCTCGTGATCTCTCAGCAATCGCCTGATAGGGCAGAACAGCAACTTCTCTTCTACGACAAGTAAAACTTGCATTTTATTCAAATAAACGCAAACGCGTGCAAGACCGACAAAATATAGTTGCAATAATTTCAATATCTTCTCACACTGAGAATTTCCCGATTGAGACGAAAATGACAGTTATCTTTCCTCATTCAGACTGACGCTGGTGGACTCCTTCGTCGCTGACATCTACAACTACGATGCGACGGACGGTCAGAGCAGGACTGAGGCATTGAGTGGAAAGCTCCTGGGCACCAGGTATTTTTCATCACGTTTTCAACACTTTTCAATTTTGTGCTATATTTTATTTAGGCAAGTCATTAATATTGAAAGTCATAAATTTCAGCCTTTCCGTTACGTACTCAGTTCGCTGCATCAATAGCATGATGGGCAAGTACTGCAATCTCGTCTGCAATGTGGCTCCGCCCGACCCAAACAAGTCAGTCAAATTTTTTTGTAACATTTTTCCATCAAGAATGCTCATGAAATGTTTTTGTTTTCGTTGCAAAATTTAAATACAATATTCATTTTTAGCAACAATAACAACAATGGCTTTGTCTCTTCGTCCACTACCACAACCCAATCTCCAAACATTAACAGGTGAGCTACAGTAGACCCTTCAGAGAGTTCAAGTAGATAATTTGTTGTGTAGATTCAATATCCTTTCATCGTAGAGTGCTGGCATTAAAATGATTTCAGACAGAGCCGTGGCTTCGTCGCGAACACCGTTCTATGTAAAGACAACTACTTTGGTTCGTATAGTCAGTGCGAGTACACCAATGGACAAGCTCAGGTATTGTACTTTTTATTGTTAACAGAATTATCATTATGAGCCGAACAACTTTTTGATTTCAGTGCCTAGATTTAATTTTCATTCTGAAACAACTTTGTCGTATTCAGGTGAACAAATGTTTCAACTGCGTGTACGGTGTGTCGAACAACGGAACCTGCCTTGGAGTAGATGGCATTTTCGCCGACGAGGTTGGCAGTTTCAATATGCAATGAGAAGAGAAAATTTCAGAATGACATGGTGTCGTATGCGTTCCGCACGTGGACCATTGTTCTTGGTTGTCTTCTTGGTGTGGCAGTGCTCCTCATTCTATGTCTCATTCTAGCCTATTGCATGTAAGCCACTCTATCAATGTCATGTCATGTAATTATGTTCAATGCAAGTATTATCTAACTTTCTATACTTTTCAAACCACGATTAAATTTTAAGCATTCGAAACCGGGAAAGGGAAGATGTCTCCTATAAGACGAGCGCCTACCCGCCCGCTCAGTCCAGTCAATCTGCTGCCTCCCGTCCTCTTCTGGATGATGAATGGACAGTTCCTCCCAGGAGGACGCTCGTTCCTCCTCCGCCACCACACGCAGATCACGACGGCAGTCGCCAGTCAGATGTGAGGATAATAGACGTTCGAGTATTGTTTCGCGACTATTAAAACTCCTTTTTTCGGACTCATTCACGACAGTCTCCAAGAAAAAATCGCTTTGAGAATGTTGAATATTAAATACGAGGCTGAAACTAAATGCTTTGGATGCCACATTATGAGCTTACTTTAGACGTTGCAGGAGAGCTTCCGAAACACCGCACAACAAAACGGCCAACAACGACAGGAGCACCAAGTATGAGCAGTTCTCATACGATTCACTAGCAGCTTCTAACTCACT
Source organism: Diplogasteroides magnus (assembly GCA_014805445.1). NCBI lineage: Eukaryota > Metazoa > Nematoda > Chromadorea > Rhabditida > Diplogasteroididae > Diplogasteroides > Diplogasteroides magnus. The sequence goes on along the minus strand of JACMIF010001191.1, from coordinate 9,835 downwards.
CTCCGGCTTTTCCTCAAATCCGACACCAGTAGCGTATGTCTCCGTGATTTCACATTCCTTCAGTTGTTGTATTAGCTGGATGAACATAGTACCTGTCATAGTCGATACGTATTCCTCAGTCGAAATCGGGAGGAATGTTTCGAGGTTTTTTCCTGTTTTCCTCATGAACATATATCTCTTTGATGTGATCTATAATATCTCTGCCGATCTTCCAATGATTCACTTTCTACTTCATATCCCATAGTCGCAATTCTCTTTCATTCGTCGTATCAGTAAATCGGCCAATGCACCATGACTATGCCGCGTTTTCTCGTGTGCCATCACCATACAGCAAACACCAAAAATTGTATAGAGCCCATTCCCATTTACTACTTACTCCTTTGAGTAGCTAGTACCCACATATTGTTGCCTGTGTTCAACTTTGTTCGTCTAATAATCGATCGTTTCTGCTATGTTTCAGCTCTTTATCTCTGCTTTCTCTGCAACATGATAAAACCTTGTAATAATTCAAATATAATAACATATATAGCGCTATTGGGACGGGGGGACCATGGTTGAGGACAAGAAATGACTAGAAGATGGGGGGAATTAGGAGGTGGGCAGTGGCCGTGAGTGTGACTAGACAAGGGTCCTGAGAATAGGAGAGGAGGTTGGAGAGAAGAATACTCTCGATTGTATGCCTTATGGAGAAGAACCCGCAATGACTCGAACGAAGTGGTATACATATTACATATACTGTCGTCAACTTTGTATCGCCACATACAAAGCAATGCCAAGACACATATGAGAGATAAAGCCATTACATATGCGAATGCGAAACAACACGCGTTGAAAGACTTGTGTAGATTCGAGAATACTTAACGAGCTAGCGGTCACATACAATCGAACCATAGAGGAGGGGAACGAGGGGGCACAGGCAAGTTGTGTGACGACGATAAAATATAGCAACAATTGGATATATCTCAGGGATGATAGGTGAGAAGAAGTGTCGACTAGAAGGAGAAACAACGCACACCGAGAGAAGAAATTATGACACGAGATAGGTACTGGCAGAATGAACAGGAACGGTCTCTCCATCCTCTTTACCCATAAATCGGCTGTTCCGATTTATGAGCTTGCCTATTTGCCGGAAAGTGGTACAATTTCTATAATGATTTTCTTTCTGGCAAGTGCTAGAATGGAGAGACGTCCTGGGAGGAGGCAGTAGGAGTCAGATCATGTTTATTGCAGTGTTATATGAGAGGATAGTCAAGGGTGGGGGGAATGATGCATGTACGTGTGTCGTGGCCTATTAGGAAACTGAGAAGAGGAAGGAGGTGCAGGAGGAGGAGAAGGAAGAATTAGGCACTTTCCATTCGGTGCGTCCGATGCCGTTGATTGTCACGAAAAGAGTCATATTGTGTGTATGAAAGAGGGTCTATGGCAGTGTGGATAGTGTGAGGAGACAGGATCGGTTGATGGGAAAATATTAGTGGAAAGACAGGAAAAGAGAGGGTCATAATATGCCATTTTGATCCCATCGACCAACCCTGAAAGAGGACCACGATACACCAATGAAGAGTCCATTTCACCTACTGGCTGTCTCATTCCTAGCAAACACGCACAGGCGGGAAAGAAAAAGAGGAGGTCACCGGGCAGGCAATGAAAAGGATGGAAGAGGGCATGGGGGGTCGGGGGGATTGTTGGTGGTTGCCCTTTCATGGTGGTCCACTCTCTCTGGGTGGTCCTGCTACACGAACGTGAAGTAGCCGTCACTCTTCCTGCGCTTCTTGCCTCGCTGCTGATTTGAGCCGTCGAACTGCGGCTTCGTCCTGGAGAGGACACGGATTCTCACTCTTGCATAAGGATCATGCCTCTCTGGGTGATCGGATCTTACTATGCTATGCGATGTGTGTGTGGTCCATTACTGTATCTATGAGACCACCCAATGTGGCTGTTAAGGATAGGTGGGCATGCACGGCAAATGAGGAACAAAGCGGACGCAGCAGGGGCAAAAACAAAAAAAATGAGGAAATTGGTACTGATTCGAGCATAGATAAAGCCATGGGGTACGATAGCATGAGGAGTAAGCGTTGGCTGGTGTGTGGTGAGGGGGAAGAGGGTGCAGAGGGCGGCTCACCTAGTTTGGCTCATCAACCACGATTTGAAGTTTGAGTCCATCTTTGAGGGCGACTGCGTCACACCTCCCTCGAACATTTCAATCGGACTCTGAAGTGCAAACATTCGTCTTCGCTGACTAAAAATAGTCCCTAAGAATAAGGATATGGGTTTGCTGCGAGTTCCCAATTACGAAGCCTATTTGCCCTGGGGCGGATGACCTAGTGTAGATGGTACAGGACTAGCGTACTTTTCGGACTCGATCGTTGAAGTTGTGCCAGAGTGCGACAATGAGCTCAGTGGCCATAATGTCGCCGGCATGAGCGGAGATCATCCTCATACAGAAGACCTGCAAATTGAACCAATCAGTTCCTTCCTCATTTATTTATTTCCCTGAATTCGCGCCGTTCTGGGGAACACGAAAATGCATCAAAGAACACTAGCCTCTACTATATTTATTGTTTTGCAGATTCTTGCGCTTCTGGTCCCTTTTAAGAGAACATGGAGATGAACGAACAGGAACTGACTGCATGACTAATCCCCCGTGACAAGTGATGGGTGTCCGTGCTATGATCTTTTTTCTGAAGTAAGTGCAAAAACTCGAAGCTCACCCCGTCGAAGCCGAGGAACTTGTGCACAAATTTCTTGACCGATTGCCGATCAGTGGCCAAGTCCGTGGCCCGTAGATACTTCCGGATGAACTTCATGTGCTGAAGCAGTCACATTATCATTATACTGCACAATAATAAAAAAATCCAACTATGAGACAGCAAATGTATTCAAAATTTTTGTTATGACTGATGTGTCATGCTATTTCCTTTTCCAGGTCCGATTTCTTAGCTTTGCTCGATTAGACCATCGGCTGAGCTACATTGGAATTTTCGCCGTCCAATTTTGGCTATTGTGATAAAGCTAATGTCCTGTTGGAGCCAAAATTACCTGTCCTGGTAGGAAGGAAATGAGCATCCAGTGGCACATGGATATGACGGATACGAGCGAGACCATGAAGTACCAGAACCATAGGAAGAGGAAGATCTTCTCATTGAACATGTTGATCATCAGCACACATTGCACTGTGTGATGGTGGATGTTGCCTAGCACCCGTACCTAAAATTAATTTCAGATTGATTTTAAATATTTCATTTTGAAAAATTTAATATTTTAATTTGGAAATGGACTCACATCGAAGTCGCACATGGTGACTCGGGGGAAGTTCCCACTGACTTCCCACTCTTTGCCATTCAAGAGGTCCTTGAGTATGTGGAAGCCGTAGAAGATGTTCTCCGTTCCCAAGAAGCTATTCAATATAAATACCTGCAAGCAGTCATGTGACCCTCCCGCCTCTTCCCATGTCACTCACTTGTCCTACAACGTTGCCGAGGTACAACGCCTTGATGAATACATACAGGCACGTGACGTAGTTACCCCACCGTCTGGAGACGCACAACCCCGATACGTCCGTCACCTGAATAAGAAATATCTTGTTCACTGTGCTTATTGTTTGAATTTTTTTGAAGATTATAGCACTTCTGGTCAGACTTCATTCATTCTTGTAGTTAAGGCTAAGTTGGAGGGATGTTCAATCACTAATCTCTTTAGGTGCGTCGTTCACATAAACAGATTAAATAAATAATTGAAAATCCCCCAAGTTGTCATCTGCCGACGACTAATGATTTTTTCTTCCCTTTGCACATCATGTGGATGCGTTCCCTTGTAACAGACGACTACTAGCATTGTCAGAAGGAGGAGAGAGAGAGGTGGGGAGTAATTGTTTTGCTCCCCGTGTCTGTTGCTCATCCCTTGCCTTCAGCCTACTTGGACCTGACACTCTCTCGGCTCTCATGCGGTCTCTTCCCCTCACTATGCCTTCTCCTGGGACGAATCTGTCACTGGCGATTCGTCGTCTGATCACTCTTCTGAGTTATTACATGAAGACACGGCGAGACGAAGCATGTGCTAATGCCTCTCCATCTCACTCTTCTCTGTCTCAAAAGACAACCGAGAGAAGACATACACTAACACATCTCATGGATTATTCCTCCCGCAACAAAATGGCTGCACTTTCTCGAAAGGCCGCTGGTTACGTAAATCCACAAATCCTCTTAACAGCGACTACCGAACACCTGGGATCTGTGCACATAAAATTATGGGATCAAGAAAACGTGTTCCATTAGCACTCGGTCTGATAATCTGCCGTGCGCACTGTATACCGATTCAAGCATGTTTATTGTGTTGATGGTGGGGAATACGGTAACTGACCTCTCGTTGAATCTCGAGTGCGTCCTCCATATGGCCTGCGATTGTCTGTATGGTGGCCGCTCGCGCATCCGCGTCCATCATCCTCGCATCGCACGCCATATTTGTTAGACTCTGCACGTTGATGCCTGAAATGCACTCACTAATCGCCCTCTTGTTATTACCCTCCAACCACCCTCCCTAGCTAGTCTTGCTTAAGATGCCAGTTCGCTCTTGACAAATGCGAGACCATCGCTCATCTCCCCCTTTGTTATGGGCTACCCTTCAGATGCAGAGCTACTCCTAGTGCATTTCCCCCGACTGCCAACACTTCGTCCGGAAGACAAGACTCCTACACTTGGGGGTCCCGAAAGGGGTCATGCTCCCCCTTCTTCCTCTCCTCAAGCGCTCTCGTTAGCCGTCTCTTCAAGATCGATGCACAAACTTGTCTCCGGGTCATGGCTGGGCCTCGTCGGAGCACAAAACCGCCCAAATTTCGGGAGCTATTCAGACGGCATTTATTACGTAATTGTGTCAGTGCGGCACGACTTCCGAGGAAGCGACCAGACGACTTTCAGTACTACCCCTTGTATAGTTGAGCAATCCGGAAGGATGCACCCGAACAATGAGACATTGTACGAACCCCGGATGGACGTTCGACGATCTCTTTCACATCAACCATCACTTAACCCATAAATAAATAAAATGTGGAAATAAATTAAATTGATGAAAATGCCTACCTGAGTGCCAGTGCAGCAACCCCCTCCACATTATGCAGGGTATGTAGAAGCATAGGGCTTCCAGCGCCAGCACGAACGGCACCCACTGATAGTAGCTGATTTGCCGCGCTCTGAACGATAGAAATGTTTTTTTCAATCATTTTTTGGCTGGAATTACCTCCGATCTCCATATTCGAGTGGAAAGGCAGAAGTGAGCGGCAGGTAATACGTATTCTCTACCCAGCAGTAGTTCTCCGTGTACTGCTCCCAGGCGTCGGTGAATTGGGCCGGCACCCAGCATTGGATTGGATAACCTGCAAGCGACGTTGGTGGTCTACTGGTGGCTCTGTGGGTGGTCTACAACCCTGGTGGTCGCGTACTCACCTACATACTGTTTGGCAGATACTATAATGGCAAAGGCGAATATAATGGCTGAAGTGTAGTGGTAGTTGAGCTTGTCCACAAAGTCGTCGTCCACTCTCGGGTGCAAACCCTGAAGACAATGATGACGTCGACAAGACTCGATGACGTCATCGAGATTAAAGTTTTCTAACTCGGTAGTAAAGCGCTTTCTCATTAGCCTAATCAGTTCTTTCTACTCATGATAGACAACAGCTCCGAGTCGATTAGACTAATGAAGAATGCACTTTACTACCGATACAGAAACCCTATCGCGATCACCGATCAGCTCACCTTGAATATTGTCGCTAGGTAGTATAGTAGCATGCTTGCGGAGAGGAGCTGCAAAGGAACGAGACGGTATTAGGGATATCGGATGCGCGGAGGAGAGGCGGACAAGGAAAAGGCGAACAACAACACCAAGGGCACATGTATTCATCAATGCGGGCTCTATTCAGAAGAAGATGAGCTTGTACAAGGGGAAATTGTATGCAGATGAGTCTTATATGCGCACTACCATCTCCGAATCATAAACGTTTCCTTTTAGGAGAAGAAGACGGAGAATGAGACTCTTCGGCTTCTTATTATTATGCACCATGCTAAATTATTAAGGCTGCTCTCGGCGCGCGAATCGCCTCGCTTATCCCAAAAGACGTCATAAAAAGAGCAAAAATCATTGCGATTATATCCTATCGATACAGAACTGTTCAACATGGGCTGCTTTCACTCTGCGCAGCGTCGCACGCTACACAGCTCCTGCCTGAGTGAAATTCCCGGAGCCTTGCTAGAGGGATTGCACCAATTAAGAAAGGCGTGGGCACATTCGAAAAGCGACTCCCTTCCTCTTCTTCTTCTACTTCTTCTTCTTCTTCGTCCTCCTCCTCCCTTCTTCTTCTCTCCACTTACCGTACTTGCTAACGAGGACGGCCAAGTGCATTTCTAATGTAGCTACTTGGGGCAAGTCGGAGGACTTGCGTGCAGAAGGTATGGACCGAAGAGGAAGAAGGGTGTGGAGCGGAGGGAATGCATATAAGTTTCTCGCACCAACCATGATTCAACCTCACAAGCAGAGGTCGTAAGATGGCCTACGTCCCGTCGGGCACTAATTTCCGGTGTGAGTGAATTGCAGGCAAAACAGCGCTCTGCTTGATGAGATATTAGATGCGATAGCGAAGTGAAGTCGGGTATTGTCAGTTCCCGGTATACCGTCTCCATGGTAAATAACACGAAAAACAAGGCGAGCTGAAGAAGAAGAGAAGAAGGAGGCGAGGGGCGCACATATCCAAAAAAAATCGCGCCAAGAGAAGCTTATGGCTTCATTGTTTTCATCAATTGACATGATTCCCGCGCAGTTTGAATTTTCAGCCAAAGCTGCAGTATAAATTTACAATAACCTAACCTTGTGATTTAAATTTCAAATTTGATCCAGAAATAGAAGGACAAGATGGGGGCTGGAACATGAGTAAAAGACAAGTGCGTCGTGGACAGTTGTGCCAAAAAGGTCAAATGGACTCTTGCGCGACGACAATGCTGACGCATTAGTCCATTTCACCACAACGGCCCAAATGTTCATGTCGCTGTATGTCTTTCACTACGGGTTCTAAAACGTAATTCTTTTCGGAGCGCGGTTGTCTATCAGGGAGTGAGACAACCGCGCTGAGGAGAAGAATGATGACAAATTTTTCATCCCTGAAACATACCTTCTTTTCCTTGTTGTGGTATGTTTTGCTGAACTTAGTGTCGCCCGGTGCAGCACTCGATGGGTGGCAGGGATAGCGGGACACGTGGTTCAGCCGCTCGCATTTCTTGAGATTTGTGTGCTGAAAAAATATTTTGTCATGATACTCGTATATCATCGCGAGGTTGACGAACAACAATTGCGAGGACTAGTAAAATAAGAAGAGGAGGAAAGACGAAGAAAAGAGGAGTGGAGGTTCCTCTCGCGCGATGCAGTAGCAGCATAGAACAATAAGCACTTAGACGAAAGTGGGAGGAAACCTCGAAGGGAGGGAGGACTACAGCAATTTTGTCCCGGGGCGATGAAGGATGTATGTAGCGGGAGGGGAAAGGATGTATCAAAACATTTATGAGAAAACAGCTGCTGGCCGGATGCACAATTGATAAGCTCATCGTGGCTAGAGAGTAAAGAGAGACTGGGAGCAGGGTCCAGTGTCTGCCTGGCAGATCACTATGGGATTGGTCTTGTCGTCCAACACATAAAAGGGGGTCCTCAATTCGGGAATTGAGTAGTGGGGGGATTGAGAAGGAAGAAAAATACACAAAAAGACGTATGATGTGGTGCTTCCCCGACAGCACTCTCAACTCGGCAGGCTGATTCGATTCCCTCACCCAGAGCTATGATAGTCTCGTCTCCACCCTCCCAAGCATAGGAAATACGATATTCGATTTGGGAGGAACAGACATTGTGATATTTATCCTACTACTTCTACGCGGCGTGGGAACTTCTCCACTCGAGAGGGCTCTCAGGACTGAAATAATGAAGAGGAGGAAGATGGATGGAGGAAGAAGGGGGAAGAGCTTGGTACTCGGATTCATTCCAAGGTGGATAAGAGAACGAGAAGAGAATATGTGATTAAGCTAATTCTCATCCCTAGAGGACGGGGAAGAGGAGGAGGAGGGGTAGAAGAAGAGGAGAATTGGTGAGGAGGATGAGGGGGGGGGTGGATCAAAGGGCGAGGTTGCGTGCCAGGGCAGGTGCTTCTGCTCCTGTCTACACGAAAGAAAGTTTCGTGGAAGGAAGTGGTAGGGGGAGGAGGGCGATAGTTGGAGGGGCAATGGCCCTCTACCACTTCTTGTGCTGTCTACTGCGACCGCTGACACAACCAACGCTGCTCTGCCACACTCACACACATGCGAAATTGCTTCTCCTTGCTGGGTTCGAAGGGGAATTTCGCGCTATTATTATTCTCGCTTCTGGAGACTGCACTACAGCCGCTGCAGCTAATGAGCCAGGTCGGAACAGGCTGTGACATTTCCGCGAATATGACGAAGAAAAAGAAGCGGCAAGTGCTTTGATGTCGCAGCAAGAATAAAAAAGACGACCAATAAGGAAGGATAGGATGGAAGAAAAGAAATGCCTCCTGGTGGTTTGGAATATGGGGAATCACTATCCGCCTAGAGTGTCGCTGATAGGAAAATTGGTCGGCTTCATCTCTGAGCGATGACCGATTGGGTTCCAATCAGAGTCTTCAATGGTTATCGTTAGTTATCAGGAAAGATCCAGGAAGTGACAGAACAAGAGAAATTGTGGTTCCGGCGCTCGTCAGTTGGTCTAATGAATAACCCTTGTGCAAAAGCGCCTCTGTTGTCTCTCACAGTCGCTCACTCTCTTGCGTTCCCAATGCTTTCCTTCACTGACAAAGAGCGGCGGCTGCTCGACAAGTTGCGACATCACGATTTTTTCCACTATTACGACGCTCGATCTTAGGAGGGGAGAGGGTCACAGAGGCATACACAGGGGGACAATTAACCCGTCCGCGGAGACAGGACAGGAAGGGGATGTCGTTGTCTACGACTACGACGACACAGGGAAATCGGAGAGTTACCGAAGACGGGGGAGACCTCATTAGAAACTCACTAAGGAAAGATTACGGTAAGGGACACTACTGCTCCCCTATTCTGAACAAAATTGCTCCTGATCTAAATGAGAAGGACGCAACTTTTAGTCGCACAGAAAGGGATGCGAATCTCTTCCTCAAAAAGGAGGACTTTGTCGTGTGAGAAGAGGATGGAGCGGTGAGAAAGAAGGTTGAAGTTCTCGCAACACACTAGCCTCCAAGAGGGCGCGCCGCATTATCCGCGTCGCTGAGCGAGTGCGACAACTCGCCTGAGTGCCTCCTGCTTCCACGGGGCTCCTGAGAGCACATGGGAGGCTAAGAAGGAAAGGCCCCCGATCAACTACACCAATACCCCCTGCCACTATTTCCAAATGCACGCAAAGCAGCCTAAGAAGCAAAACGATGAAATAAGAGCGATTCCATGTTGAAAGACAATATCAGAGGGATATGGAGAAGTTGCCCTTTTGGCTAACTAAGAGATGGAGCGACTGGCTAACTGGGCTGCTTAGCCCGAAGACTTCTTAATCCGAGGAAGATTTCCTCCGGGTCTGAGCTCCACACAATGCTCCATGGCAGCGAAAATACGCAGTGGAGGATCGTTAATTTATCCTCAACGCCGTCATAAATCATTCGGGGCACTGGACCAATCGGACAGGACTGTAGTAGTAAGGGAACTGCAGTCCTGGTGGGGGGGGGGGGGGGGGGAGGCACCCCCCCCCCCTTTTTGGGCCGCCACCGTGGGCGGACAACGGGGGGGGCAAACAATGGGGATAAAGGTTGAAGACGGGGAAGGCGTGGGGGGCGGGG
>JACMIF010001190.1:0-26084 GCA_014805445.1 Diplogasteroides magnus | reverse complement strand
TGGGAATCGAAAGAATCGAATGTTATCGAATTTTACATTACATCTCCGATTCCATTCGATTCTTTCGATTCCCAGCCGTCTAACTTCATTCCTAGCGGTCGTCTGTGCGCAAAAGAGACGACCGGGCAATGGAGGACGCAGATGCGAAATGAGTGTCGTTTTGCTAACGGAATCGAACACCCCACTCTAGTGGCTAGCCACGGGCTAAAATGGTTGTGCATATTACTACTGTAAGCGTAGACGGAGTAGGAGACACCGAATTAAATTTTGCTCATTTCTTGCATATTCTCAATGCACCGGAAAAGACTGAGATACTACAAGCAATATTTTGTAACCATGAGAGTTTCTGAAATGGGTAACGCAAGGATGTAAAGAAAACGGAAGGTAAAGGTAAAGGTGCGACCACGTCAAGCGATAACGCTAGGTGGGGCCTACCGGTAAGGCCGGCTGCTTACAGGACTACGTAACCCTGCTTGTCCAAAGTGCTTCTGGGTACGTTACCTTTCGTAACCGTAGTCACTACCAATTTACCAATTTAAGAAAACGGACTCGGAGAGGAAACACTCCATGGCTCCACCCCAGGCGGCCTCTTTAAATACATGTCTTCACTTTGTAAACGGTGCAGAGGTGGAAGAATGGATGGCGTACATCGTTTACGGACATTGCGTGGATATTCAACAGCGAGAGACTTATTTCGATGAGAGTGCCCGCGACAGAGACATTACCTTATGCTTAACGTTCTTCGTCACCAACAAGTCTGTACAAATGCACACCTTCGCCTTATCTAAATGTAGCCAAGCACGATCTGACGTTGTACATCCGGAAAACTGTTTCTACAGACGGATCACGAACGCTTGCATTCTTTCCAGTAACATCGTATGTGCGCAAGTACCAAATGCACACAATTTTTGTGCTATGCACAGATACTAAAAGTCATTGCCTTATCAAATTTCATCTCATCCCCTGAAGCATTTCCGTGATTATTCTGAGTGCTGGGCAAATCCCACGAATCAAGAGTCCGAAATCAAAAGTTAACTCGCTTGCATTCCGGCTCTTTTTCTAAACAAAGATGTGTATATGACATGACGAAGTGTCTTTTCAGTCGTGAAGAAAATGACGATGTTTACCGTTCCCTGTAATGGAAGAAATGAATAAAACTGAAGGGATAAGTAAAACGGACTTCTCATTCATTTCCCAATTGTGCTCAGGAGTACTTCGCCCGTATCTTATTAAGGTTGAGAACGTAGAAGAAGTTGGTAGTCGTACTTGGGTCGACGAGGACAATAAGGTCAGGAAACGCGTAGAGAAGAAGAGTGTTCAGACAGAGAAGTAACACAGTGAGTGTTGTCCTGAAGCTCGTCCATCCAGAGAGTCCTATTCTACTATTATACAAATGCACAATCATTGTCAGACTGTTGCAGAAGCAAAGCCGAATGAAATTTCTGAAACGCAGAATATCGGAATTTTTAATGGAAGTATCCAAAAGAGCAGAAGATTCCATTCGTGATTAAGATAATCCGCGAATAAACTTTTTCTTCGTATCTCTGCATCAATTGTTCTGAAATGTTACGCGTCACGGTTGACAGTAAGCAAGCGAGATTGGTTATTTTTCACGAAAGTAATATGTTTCGAGATACGCTTATGAAGAGCGCCATGTTTCACTGTAACAAACCAGTTCACCTCCGAATATTTGGGTGATTCCCACCGGAAGCAGGTTGGGTAAGCAATATCTCCAGATATGCAGAGGCAGTTGGGATGATATGTTGCAGAGCCATACATGCGAACTTTGTCCGTACAACAGTACTCACTATACCACCCTCGAGCATTGCTTTTCCAATTTACTAAGTATTGCAGATGTGACCTTTCGATAGATTTTTTCAGAATTACTAGACAAACATGCGCGCAATTGTTCCCTCAACTGTTTCAGCGGGCTGAAATTTTTCACACATGTTATATCTAAGATGTACATGAACGCTATGGTATTTGTTCCTGGCATCTCTGATCGGTGTCGCTGGGATGACGTCACTAACACATGTGCATTTTCACTTGTTTGTGACGCTATATTACGTGAAAGAACAGTGATTCAAGCCTATTCCCTCCACGTGCATAACAATACGTACTCGTCAAGCACGATAAAAAAATGTGCAAAAAGGTTTGGTGATCAGAGGATTCGAACCCCGGCCTTGAGAATGCCAGTCAAACACACTATCGCCACACCATGGATCGTCCAACTCGTAGGGACGACCGATGAGAATTTAATTTGCTGTGATCTGGCTGAAACTTTTCATGCATGATTTATCGACCGCGTGCATGACGACAACGGTGTTCATTTATCACGAAAACTCTTCTTCTTTCCAGAATACATTTTTGAAATGGAGGTGCCAAAAAGGCGCCAATTTGTAAAATCGGTTCCGATTCCAAGGAATGAAAGAATTTTGGTCCATTAAAGCAGATTCTTATAAACCACTTCAAACTGTAATATTGCTGCTGAAATTCAAGTTCAGAAAGAGTAGTCGTCCTCTAAAGATAATATACCCGACAACGTCAGCAATTTATAGCCCATTGTCAGTTTCCTTGGTCTTCGCTTCGTTCGTGAATAAAGAACGCGGTAGTGTCCAGGTGCACAAAAGCACTCGTGGCGCACACGTAGTGTGATGATTTGTGTCCCTTTCGCCCTACTCATCTTCCAAAACAATGGAAGAGTCTCGTGATCTCCATGAGAACGGTCGTCAACTGACAACGTCCTCGTTCTCCTCGCATGTCCTCATTGTGAAGGAGGGTCCGAGTCCCTCACCCCCGCGCCATGACTGAGGCGAGTGACAAGAGCAAAGGAGTCACGATCAAGTCTGTGCTCATCGACTTCGGATTCTGGTCCACCGTTGCTTGCGTGAGAAACATCGCCGTCGCACCGACAAAATGGATGAGGTTCTTCTGGATCGCAGTCTTCACCATCATGTAAGAACACTTCCCTAATCCTTCTAGTTCACTATTTTCCAGGTGTGGAGCCTTTGTGCTACAGCTATATCTGATAATAAAACGACTTCTGGATACACCAGCAAGCGTCGCTCCGTCAATTATATTTGAAGCTCAGGTTGAGTGATTTTGACGATATCATGAGCTTCATTCGATTTTTCCAGGAGTATCCCCACGTAACTTTCTGCAATTACAACCCATACAAGTGGAGTGTGGTGAAAAAGAATGCAGCTTTTGCTGAGATCAAGCAGCTCCAATTGGAGTACGAAGCACTGCTCAACAATGATACGAGTTATGCGGATACGTACGGTCTCTCGGTTAGTCTCTTCATTATTTCTCATCTCATTCACTTCCCCCTCTTCTCGTATCCATAGATGCACTCTCTATTGTTCTCCTTGTTTTGGTGACGAGGCCCTTCCAGGATCTTTCGGCCCTCGAGAGAATGGACAAGGTTGCGGATATTCTCTCCCTGCTGGCCTCTAAGCTGAGTGATGCGCAGAAGGCGCCTGCTCTGTATACATTCAATGAGATTGTCACAGAGTGCCTATTCGCTGGAATAACATGCGAATCGTGAATTATGCAACAGTGTACAATAACTAATATATGAGCATTGCAGGAAAGATTTCACGTCCTTCATTGACCCGATCTATGGTCGATGCTTTGTATTCGCTTCCAACTACACAATAACGAGGGCTGGACTCGCGTTCGGACTCCGACTCATCCTGACTGTCAACGTAAACAGTTCTCACTGAAACAACTCGCATCGAGTCGTTTCAGCAAGATGACTCAACTGACTCATCCTATGACTTTCTCCCTTCTACCTACAAAGCTGGGATGAGAATAACTGTTAGCTACCTCTGCGTGATTTGATTAAATCTCTTGTCATAGATTAACAGAGGCGAGTACTCCCCATCGCTTGACACGAATGGAATCAACGTCGGGGTCGGATATCAAACATCTATTGCTCTAGTCAAGGTATATTTGGTCATATTAGTGAAGAGACAAGCTTGTTCAGTCCGTGATCCAACGAACATATGCTCCGTACGGTTCTTGCATTGACCATGACTCCAGGGACAGAAATGACTACCAAGACAGTAACTACACCATGGAGACATGCATTGTCAGCTGCGTGCAGAGGGAGACTGTTGAGGTATTGGTGCACTTCTGATACCTATTGGCACAAATTAACGATGGGAAAACATTTTTTGATGCATTGCTTAACGTAAATTTTTGTGAATAGATAAATGAAAGGAAATGGATTAGTGCCCTGAGTCTAAATGATGAAGCTCGATCATTGCAGCGCTGCGGGTGTGCGAATCCAGCGTGGAGAAAGAGTGGCAACATGACATGGTGTACGACTGCAGCAGACGGTGAGAAGGACTAAGTGAATGAAAGAGGAGGAAAAACTTCAGCCGACTGCCTGCAAGAACTGAAGGGAGCCCAGTTGAATGTGGACAATCCGAACATCGACGCTGTATTGGAATGTGGATGCAATCCACCGTGCTTTGAGACCTCATACTCGGTGAGCAACTTCCTCGTTCGGTCTAGACCGCCGTCGTTAAGGCCACATTGTCAGTGCTCTCGTATCCCTCTGTCGACTATACTGTGGGAGTGGGTACCACGGAGCAGAACGGAAACATGAAACATGAGCAGGTAGACTGGATTTGCATTATCGATGATGAAGAACGATTGAAGTTCAACTCGAGCTCGACTTCTACAACTACGACGAGGGCACCGACTCCGACCACGACGAGGACGACCACGACGAAAGCTCCTACCACTACGACAGGTTTGTGAAAGTTCCCTCGTCCGGCCAATGCAATGCTGCTCAAGAACGTCCAACAACAACGACCACCACCACCACCACAACAGCAACTACTACAACACGTAATATTTTGGAATTGAAAAAAGAAATCTAGCTATATTTCAGCAAATGTGAACCAATTCAACTGTCCCTTGTCATCCACTCCTTTCCACGCGAAGCTCGCGCCTTACTTTGATCTGATTGGATACGATAAGCCTTATCCAGAATGCAAAGGGTGACCGATTATTTTCCATCGACAGTAATTCGTACATCAAAAACAATAATATTCACAGATTTCGGGTCACACCTTGAATGAACAATTTATTTACAGTGCCAGATACAAGTGCAAAAATCCCACGGCAAAATGGTGGATGTGTTTCCCGTGCGTCTATGACTGCAAGAACAGTAATGATGAACGGCCCATTCCTGCACATCAACTGACCGACATTCCCTGTGATGACGTAGGGATTGACTATTTACCTCGGGAAAAGCCAATTTATTCAGTTCTTCGACAATCACCCCATCGAAATGAGTTGGAGTGGCAGTGGTCCGACTTGGAGCGGCTGGTACAAAGGGTAATCGACGACTGTTTTGGCTGATTGACTGAAAGGAGAACGTTCAGAGAGGATCCCTCATCAGGGCAGTGCAATGCTCAAGAAGAGGAGGTCACGACAACGACAGTCAATGTTCCTGCAAGCACAACGACCACGACATCGACTTCCACGTCTACCAGTACCAGTACAAGTACAATCCCAAGCACCAGCACTACAACTACTACAACTACATCACGTAAGACTATGGAATTGATCGAAATGCAGCATTATTTCAGCGAATGTGAACCAATTTGGATGCCCCTTCTCAACCACCCCCTTCGAGGCTAAACTCTCACCTTACTTCGAGCTTTTTGGTTACGAACAACCATATCCAGCCTGCAAGTTGTGAGTAATTTTTCATTTTCAGCCATCCCAAAGCATAATATTTGTGCACAATCTCCTTGCAGCCCTAAATATCGCTGTCGACACCCCACGACACAGTGGTGGCTGTGTTTCCCGTGCGTCTACAGCTGCAAGAACAGCAAAGAGGAACGGCCCATTCCAGCACATCAACTGACTGACATTTCCTGCGATGACGTGAGAAACTGATTGAATATTTATCATGAGAAGCGCTGATATTTTCAGTTCTTCAAATATAGCACCGTCGCAGTGACCTGGAGTGGCAGTGGTCCTAGTTGGAACAACTGGCACCAGGGGTAATCTTTACTCCACAATCCTTCTATTGCTTCGATTTATATTTTTATTTTATGGAGGTTTTTCAGAAGCAATCCAGGGCCAGGACAGTGCAATGCACAAGAGGAGGCGGTCACGACAACGACAGTCATTGTTCCGACGACAACCACGACCTCGACTTCCACGTCAACTACTACCACTACAACCACGGAGCCACCAACGACAACCACAACCGCAACTTGCAATCGGAATTGGCGTAGGTCCCATAGATCATGACCACGAGTCCGTAATGATATTTTAGCTGTGGTCTCTGGGAGCGATGTACAGTCTAAAGTTAATTCTCTCGGTATTTACAAAGGAACTTTAAACTTTGATAACTGGAGGTCTGCGCAATGACCAATGCTATCTTTAATGAAAGAATTCAGACCTGTAATCGCGCCGATCAGCGGTGGCCACCACTGGATGTACACTTTTCCTTGTAGATACACTTGCAAGGAGGATAACTGCCCGATACCCCAGGCTGTAGCAGCAGCCATAGAAGACTTGAAGTGCAGCCAGGCTCGGTGATTCCTTATTTATGGATATCTATTAATATTTTAGTTCTTCAAGTACTACACAATTAATGTCGACAGTTACAGTACTCCTCCATCGCATCCTGGGTGAACCAATTATTGGTTTGTCCAAACTCTAATTGGATGTGTTTCAGTTGGGATAAGGGAGAAGATCCATATTGCTATCCCACTACTACTACGAACCCAGGATGGGGAGGAGGAGGAGGGGGAGGAGGGGGATGGGGAAGGAAGAAGAGGGAGGTTGAGCCCTCTTCGACATCAGAGGAGGAAGACGACGACTTCAATGGAAGGAGAGAGAAGAGAAGTGCACTTCTTGGAGGTGGAGGAAATATGGACGTCGCTGGAGTAGGAAATATTTTACAAATTGTCATGGAAATGTTCTTTCTTAGCGTGGAAGTTGCGAGGACTGGAACTCGAACTTCAACAGTGTTGACAAATGCAAAATGTGGTACAAGAGGAACGGAATGATAGTCAATGTCTTCTTCGAGTCGCTCAAATACGAAGTCCTCACTGAGAGTCCAGACTATTCGGTAGATTTTTTCCTCAAAAGCAGGATGAAGGGAAATGTTCAGCTTTCCGCAGCCATCAATGACCTCGGAGGCCAGGCCGGACTGTGGTTGGGTCTCTCCGTGGTCTCCATCATAGAATGCGGTGGACTGGTCGTGCTTATCTTCCTGATGTGCATTACCGGTGGAGGAATAATGAGAAGTGCGGAAACGAACAAGCAAAACAAGGTAAACATTCAACTCCTTTGCACATTTAATTATTAATCCTTGACTTTTTACAGGTGAACCAAAAACGAGCGTCAGAAATCAGTGTGCGATAGCGCATGGAAGCATCACCGATAAATATTTGTGACTAGACTACTGTAAATATGCGTCATAAAATATTTTGTTACGCTTCAACAAATGATGTTTGTTGTCGCCAGACATGTCTGAATTATACATACATAAACACATATTTATGCTTTTTTGTAGACGATTGAATCTTATGAACTACTATGATTATTCAGACACGTACGCAAAGATGTGTATTGTGCACATATACCTATTGTGGCGTGCTCTTCGTATTCCTAGAATGGGAAGAAGATGTACACATCGAAGACAGTCATCATTGTCATCATTGCAAAGCACAACTGTAACACTCAGAAGGAGTTCATCTACAGTGATATCATGCTTTACTGGATACTGTTGATTACAATAGTGTGGGCGGTCAAGCAATTCAAACCTCCTCATTCTCATCCTGTGGTAGTCTCTCAAATGCATAGACAACCGCTCAGAGGAGAGTGAAGGGACTAGAACTGCATGAACCGCCCACACAAGATGGCACATTCTTTATTTATCTACCACCCGCAATGCATCGTATACGAAGACTATTCAAAGGCGTAATCAAAGACCAACATGACAAGGATTTGAAGCCGTTCGGATTTTGTTCGTATCATTGATCATTCGGTCTCATAGTTGTTTTTCACACTCCAAGATCTCTGACAAAATCTGCAGACCGGAAGAGTTTCATACATGGAGCTCCTCCCCTTGGATGGCTCCGCCCCTTGCTTGAGGCCTTCGTCGACGGCTTCAGCCCATCCTCACTCTCACTTCACAATGCCTGTCAGCCGACTGTCCTTCCTCCTCCTCCTAGTCCTTATCTCAGTCGCTCTCGCCCTCGATTGCAGGTAAGGCCATTCTTATCATATAGCGAACAGGATGAGGCCCTCCCCTTTGTATGGGGGCCGAAATCATCATGCCTCTTCAATTAAGGGGGTCATTGAGAAACTGTGGGCGATGCTCTGCAAAAGGATGCAATTGAGCGTGTTCAAACAGAGAAATGGGATATATAGAATAGAATGTGCATTTTGTGACGGAAGTAGAAACGGAAAGCCTCTTGAAATGGGATGGGCTGACATATGGCTTTGCATGGACATTCCACCTGGGCATAAAAATGAACGTGCGTCAATTCTTTCCGCGTTCAACGAGTTCGCTGAAACACAAGGAAATTGGGAGGCTCGAAAGCGGGGAAAACTTCCGTAATGCACAAAGTAGATGGGATATAAGGGGAATTGGGGCAAAGGTCAATTGTTCATTACTCCAGGAAGTTCTCATTCGCCCCGGCATGCCGAGGGATCTTGTTGAAGCGAGCGTCCGCCCCTCAGGAGTACGATTTCGCCACGAAGACATGCACGGTGAGTACAGCACCGATTACGAAATCGATGATGAAATCTCGTTCAGAACCCCGCTGACGTCATCGGAAAGCTTCTGGAGTCTGCAATGCTGGCTGGATACACGCAGGCAGTGGACATGGCATTCCTCCGATCCGAGTTCAACAAGGCAGTCACAGAGACCATGGCCCTTAAGGAACAAACCGTCTGAAGACCATTCCCTTATTAATCTTTAATTTGAAGCTCTCCTTTCTCTTCCAACCCCCTGTTTTTAGATCCGTGCGTCCCCTTTTATTGTTTCATAGAGGAGAGAATAAAGCGGTTCACAGCTGTTGTCGTATGGAAGAATTTATGCAGAAGTGGGGAGGGGAGATCAGCTGTAATGGGAGATCAATTATGGAGTTGCAATGGATACACATAATGGGAGAAAGAGCGGAAACTGGGACAGGAAGCGGACTCAAATAATTATAACTGGCATTGAAACAATGGGGAAAGACACACCGAGAATAGCCTCCGATTATGACACGATTGAAGTCATCGGAAAAGCACACAAATAATGGCAGACGTACTGGAGGGAAAGAGCAAGGTGTCTACTACTGTGAAAGCACTGAGTACAAGGCAATTGGGAGAAATTGTTCGAAAGCTCATTATACGCCTAGAAGCAACACAAATAATGCTAGAAAAACAACAATAAAATATGTGACGAAACTGCTAGAAAAATTCAAATGAATACAGTGTTTGACAGCAAAATGTCATACAAATGGGGCTCATGGCTTGGGTCCCCACCACAGTTTTTCTTTGGGCCGATGTGCGTCTAAGGAAGGGTCGAAGTGGGGCGATAGTTCTACAGAAGAGGCGGTCGTGCCATGACTTCTGAGGGAAAGCAGCGATGTGGAGTGGCCGGTTAATCGGGGAAGTCGGCTGGTCATGGGCAGTCGCCTCTGTAATCATTCTACGTTTATTAGTCATTCAACCGTAGCCTGAAGTTCGTTTGGCCGGATGTTTGTTGCCTTCGGATATCAATAGCATATCCGGTTTAATACTTTTTTCAAGGGGATAACAATGGAGACAACGTGACCTCGTGGGAGTCGGAGACATATTGCGTACGAGAAGAATCGGCTATGGAAGGAAGAAACGATGACGATCTCTTCTGAAATAACCTCGAGTAACAATCATTGGTGAAAGTGCACGTAAAAAATCCGCCAAATACACTCCAAAAATTGTCAATATTAGCTGTTTTAGAGCGGTGTTGGCAGTTATAGTTTGTGCGAAATTGCACCATCATTGTTGATTTGTGCCCTTGTCTGACACGACGATGCCCTTATTTTGATTGAAATATGGAGGACAAGGACATCTAATATAGAGGGAAGAGGACATTGATGGGCGCTCTCAGACCATTCCCTCCTGTCTCTTCGCATCAACATCTTCACGAGGGTTTTGACCCTTCGAGACTAATCTCATTGCGTATCACTGAGAGTGAGAAGAGGCAAGGACAGATTGTCACAGGAGGAAGTAATACAGACCAATGAGGAACTGCAACGCAACAAAGACCACGGAGAATTAGGAGAAATGACTTCTAAAGTCTGTCAAGCTTGGACCAAAGCTTCCCCAAGGGAATGAACTCTTGAACATGTCGTCCATACCTTACTGTCCTCATCAGCTTTGCATCCTTCACACAAATTATCCGCAGACTGTGAAGTGTTCAGTTCGTGGGCCCTTCCACGGTGCTTAATCTGGAACAACTTCGTTTGCATTGTTCCTCACACCGAAAACAATGCCTTCTGTCTGATGGTCGACCGTGTTGTCCTTCTGACATCGAGGAAGGAAGACCAAGCAAGATGAGCGGGGGACGACGGAAAGTCGGATGACATTGCCGATGACGAATCCTGATCGTGACAATTCTTATTTTTCTTATCATAAATGCTGGTTTTGCTGTTGTGTTTCCCATTGCTAAGTGATCACAGTTCTTTCTCAATCTCTGAACACTAACTGCTTCATCTATTCGCATTCTGGCCGAAGTTTCCTTCTGCTCAGCCTTCATCCTTGCGACAGAAGATGATCTCTTCGCTCCTCCAATGGAAGGCAGGAACGAGACGTGATCACTCTGCGAACGTTTCCCCATGCCTGAAATAGACATACTCAAACAGCTGAAAATGGGTTCTTTTTTGAAAGGCATTAGTGCTAGAAACTCGGTCATCGTCTCATTACCATTCCTTAGTGGGCAATATTCTCTAACGAATAGCATACGAAGTTTAGTCGAGTCGCAGATTGAGAAACGTTTGGTTTCGAAATGTTTGGAAAATACACCTGTCAGGGGGAAAGAAGAAGGCTTCTTGGCTTTGTGGCCTTGTGGACGAGAGTGAGACAGAACAGGAAGTGAAGGGCTCTTTCGCAGATCGAAGGGCTCCTCGACCTGTAATGAACGAAGTCTTGATGATATCGGGAGGTAATAGTGGTACCTCCTTCAGTTTCTCCACCACAACGATTTCCTTCACTTCGGCAACGCTTTCTTGCCGAGATGTCATTGGGACGTCCACGTCTGAAATGGGAAAGCCTCAGTGTGGACACGTACTCATTAAATAGGTCATAATATCGTCGTTATCTACTCAATTGGTCTCGCCATAACACTAATAGGATTTTGAAAGTAAACAAAATTTTTCTTACCGGTTCCTTCGCCTTCCGCTATAATAGTCTCAAGGATGAGCTTCTTCTCCACTATCCTCTCCATAGAGAGACTGCGAGACGAGCTGCTGGCATATGGAGGCGTTCTGAAAAGAATTCATCCCAAAATTTCTCTTATTATGATATATGCAGTGCAGCACATATATACTAACCAGGCTCGATATACTGTCCACTCGGTCCCCAATATCGCCTATGATGGGCCTACTCAGTCCCATTATCTAATGACTTCCTCTGTTCTCTCAAAACCCCCTGACCTTCGTGCAGTCGGTGACAGGAATGCCTTCATCTCCCTCTCTCCTTGTCTCGTTGTACTGGGAGCGGACATTGCCATGTCTGATGGAAGGGCATACCCGGGTGGAACCTCACCACTCTTTTCAGAGATCGACGACAATTGACGGACTGGTCTCCTGCAATCATCTACTTCATATAGTCACACTCTTCTTTTGCCATCCCCTGCCATTCAGTGTACTCCTATTCTTCTCTTTTCTCATCTTCTTTGCCCTCTCTCAACCTCTTCTCGTCTCTTACACACTCTCTCGCCCTTTCTCCCTCTCGTCGTCTGTCCGAGGCCGCCCTCTGTTTCATAGCAGGCGAGAGGGGTACGAAACATGACCGCTTGGCGCAATGGTAGCGCGTTCGACTCCAGATCGAAAGGTTGGGCGTTCGATCCGCTCAGTGGTCAAAATGTTTTGCCAAATTTTCCTATTCAAATGAACGCAAATACACAGCATTCAGCACTCACCTAAATCGTTTTTGCTGTTTTCCTTTAGTTTCCTGTTCAGTTGCGGACTTTTCCTTCTTTTGCTTCTTTCTACTCAATCTGTCGAAGAATTCTCGCTCCGCTTCAGAAACCCTGGTCGATGGTGCTGCTCTCCTTAAGGTACTTTTCATTGAATTCGTTATGCTGTTGTCGGTGGCTTGCCTGCTTGATGAAGGCGGTGTTGATTTGCCTCTCGGCGGAGCTCTTCTCGCCACTTCACGTTCCTTTATCGGTTCCAAACTCCGATGGCTCCTTTCTCTTGACAGCACAGGAATGGGAGGCTTTCTGACCGGTGGATAAGAGGGACGACCTCTAGTCGTTGAAACCGGAGATCTGAATGAAATCACCTATGTATGCATGTAGACACGAGTGCGAAGGGCGAAAAATGCACTGTTGTTCACTGTTATTAGATAGTATACCTTGCGGACACAAGTCCTGTCTGGGTGTGCAGCGATGGAATAACATCTCTTCCACTGTCCGGGACCCTCTGTGGAGACCTCGATAGACCACCGTGTGGGGGCCGGTCAACGAATTGTGATTGCCTGTAAATTCAATTTTTTTGTCTGGATTTCTGGTCGTGCTCACTTTCTGAAAGCCTCTAATCTTTCCTCAGCAGCTGTCTTTCTTCCCCTCATTCCTCTTGATGCTTCTCTTGGCTTGTCTTCTCTTGTCAAGAGTCGCGAAGGTCCAGGTTGACTCTCTCTGGACAGCCCTCTTGCGTACGGTAGTTGTTTCTGTCTCGATCCCCGAGGAGGTGCAGCCAGTCCGATAGGCTCCAGAAGTCGTTCTCCAACAGTATTGGCGGTGGCCCGTACCAGTCGTTCCCTGTTCCTTTCAAGTCCTCGTATTCTCTCACCACTTGTGTCTCTTCCTCCTCTTGGTGGCCGATGAGGAGATCGCGATGGGTGTCCACCACGGATTGGAGGAAGAGAGGGAATGGTCCTGAAACAAACAACACGGCTATTTATTCCTACCAGGATCAACCTAATGCCATAGATTTCTTGCAGTAAACTGACTGTTATGGACGAAAGACAAGTGCACAGTGAACAATTGCGCCATAATTGTGAAATTGACAAGTGCGCTGTGAGAATGACGACAATGATGACGTATTTGTCCATTTCACCACTATGGCGCACTTGTCTTTCTTCCATAACGATACCTTGGTGTACTCGGGGCCGTCTCTAGCTGACTCGTGTCCAACATTGGAATGTCAATCTGCAGTCCTCTCCTGCTAATCTCCTCGATCGCTGCACTGTCGTTGTCATCCATAGTCCCTAGAACAAGACAATGATTGCATTGTCAATCGAAAAGTTTCAGAAAGATCTCACCATTAGCGTGAGTAGGCTGGTCGAGGTCTTGAACTCCCAGCATCTCCGCCAGCTTCGCTTTCCTCGCATCTGCCGCACTCATCTCCTGTTCCTTCTCCTGAAGATCAATACTATTGAATGTCCAGATTGACTTTCTCTGGACACCCCTCCTTTTTAGTATTTCTGTCTCAACGCTCAGGGAAGCGCACAATAAAAAAAACTTTTGCCACCTCCTCTCCGGTCTCCGTAGTCGGAGTTGAAGACTTCTCCAAGAGTGCCTCCACTGGAAGCGGAACTTGTCCCACGATCCCAACCTCGCTTCTCTGCAAGATTCAAAGGTGAAAGAATCCGGAACTGGGCGGTTCTCTCACCGGGGTAGCAGGCTGCTGACTCGACACTGTTGTTGACGACTGGGTCGATGTGCTGGGACGGTTTTCATCTTGCAAAGGCTCTTGTGAGGGCTCCTCCGGCTTTGTTGTTGACTCTGGTGTCAGCGATGGCTCTGCAAGTGCCACATCGAATCGACTTCCTGGGTAGCGCCTTCGGATAAGTTCGTCCATTGAGTGAGAACTTTCACGACGAACTGAATCAATCAATCACTTAGCTGTTAGAGAATCATGTCATTGAAAGGATGAAGATGCATACCTCCTTCCACGGAGTATTGGCTCCCGAGCACTTTGAATGTGTCCCAGAGGGTGGGGAGACCGGCTACAGAGACAATACTGGCGCTACGATTACGTGCCGCAGAGACAGATAGGACGTTCTGAAAGGAATCAGACTGATCATGAATCTCAAGGAGCCTCCTGACCTCGATTTCAACCTCGGTCACGTCTGATCTGTGCACGTCTACAGGAACGACGATGGAATCGCTCCTGATGCCCGTCTCGGATGAAAACGACGACCCGGGAACTTGAATCGGAATTGGAATGGATATGGCGGCCGGCGAGTCTGCAATCGTGAATTATGACTAGATTTCATGAATATTCCACTGACCAGATCTTCTCGTTGGTGGCGTTCCTGGTACCGAACGAATTCCCTCATGGGGTGGGGTGCTTCGAGGAGGAGTTGGATGTCTTATAATCGGCTCAGATGATCTCTGCATGGAACCAGTTATATTATTATTGGGTATTTATTAGGGAAGGCAGAATGACCGCGAGAGTACATTCCGTCTCTGTGTTATCTCCACCGTGCGGACGTGTCTACACACCAGATATGACCGCGCTATGGAGAGCACAGAGAGACGGAATGCACTCTCGCGTTCATTCTGTCTTCCCTACTATTTATTTGCGTTGCGCGTTTGAATGGGAATAATTCGGGAAGGGGGAACGCGGTTAGACTATCTCTTCCTCCCATTCAGTGAATGATCTGAAGTCCTTCCCGCCATTCATGAATGGCTGCCTTGTGGCAATAATTCTTTGAATGGGAAGCAATCATTCAAGGAATTATTGCCACAGGGCAAACATTCATGAATGGCGGGAAGGACTTCAGGTCATTCTCTGAATGGGAGGAAGAGACAGTCTAACCGCTTTCCCCCTTCCCGAATCATTCCCATCCAAACGCGCAACGCTACTATTTATATCTGTCTGCATGGGAAAATTTGGCAAAACATTTTTACCACTGAGCGGATCGAACGCCCAACCTTTCGATCTGGAGTCTACCATTGCGCCAAGCGGTCATGTTTGGATGAAATCATTGTACCTGCTCGAGTACAGGAGTCTCCACTTTCTCCAACACAGAGTCTGAAGGTCTCTTGGTGATTGGGGGAGTGGGTGGCTTCGATGTGATTGGAGGCTGAGGGGAAGGAGGTGGTGGGAGGGGGATGACCAGAGGTATAGTCGATGGTGTATCGGGTATTGCAATGGCCACTTCTCTCGCTGGATCCTCTATAATGACTGATGTTGAATCGCGAACCGAAGGGAGAATCTTCTTATGCACTCCCATGTTTTCCTCGTCTGAAGTAATACACTGAGTCAACCACAATTGAAGAATTACATCTCAGAAACTACAATAGTTCCCGAACGAATACAGTACACAAACCGAGAATCAGGCTTTCTTACCTGATGATATGATATCGATTGTCGTTGATCCAGCCCCAGGTCCGAGTACCAGATTTGACTTCCTCTTCGGCGCTAGTGTCTTGGACTGCGCAATGGCGATGCTACCGCGCATTGCAGAGGCTGTTGATTATGAATGATTCCGAAAATGATGTTCACTCACCCCTCGCGTTCTTTGCCATGATCGCTCTGAGATGTGGTAACTGATCGATGCTTGTCACTCCTTTGACTCGCACTGTCTTGGGCACTTTGATCTACAACGAATACATCAGAACGACGGTGAAAGACAGCTGTGCCATGGACTTTGCGCCATATTGGTGGAATAAACACATTAACCGTGATCTGATGGCGCATCTACTCATTTCACCATTACGGTGCACGCGCCCTTTGTTCTCCTGTTACATCGATATGAAAAATGGTCTAACTCTTGTCTGGGTGAAGGCTGGCGACTCCGGAGCCACGGCACTCTTGCAGTATCTTTCCCTCGTCCAATAGATGCCATAACAGAGGAGTGGACACAACAGAAGTAGGACTGCAGCGATGAGAAAGAACCAGACAATGCAGATTCCGAACACTCTGATGCAACTGCAATGAAATATTTTTCTCATGAGTGAACAGAAGGAACGAAAACAAACGAGATATTTGTAACTGCTCATGCGTTCTGTCTAGAAATCAGAAATCGAACCTGTCACCCATGTCTTCTCCCCACACGCAGATCTTTCCCTGTCCATTCGTGGTGTCGTTCCATCCAGGCTGACATTTACATTGCCACTGCAGAGAAGAGATTAGAGATGAGAACAGATAGTCCATCACCTGAAGTCCGAAGGGAATACAGTCAGCTGATGGTGGACAATCGTTGTAGGATGAGGACGAACATGGACCTCCAGGGAGTTCTGAAAGGGGAAACAGTATATTTGCTTCAGTCGATAATTATAGCGGTAAAAGAATCTAGTTTACAGCCTATTTTTTCAGAATAGGACAAACCTTCGAAGAGTAGTGTCCGCTTCCGTCCTCCTTCGTGTCCCTGCTGATAATCGTATGCCATCTGCTCCCGTGTGCATCTTCCTCCACAGTCAACGTCAAGTAGAAGCTTGCCAGGGTCGGAGACGTCCCTCACACACAACGAGTAGTCGAAGGACTTGTGCAGCTGTGAGACATTCAAGTAAAAACAGGAGATCATCAATTCTCGGGCCAAAGATAAGAGCGCCATGGACATTTGCGCCATAATCATGAATCGTACAGATGCACGATCGTTGTTGTCATTCTCGCGGCGGCGCAATTTTCCATTTCATCATTGTAGCGCTCTGGTCTTTCGCCGAAGATCCATTCCCACCTCATTCACAGCAATAGCACTCAGGTCTCCTTGTGTGAGTTGTTGATTGGCTGAGCAGACGTTCCGGATATCAACGACCATGGATGACACTCCCACTTCTGAACACTCCCTTGTTCAACAATGGCCCAGTAAAAGAGAACCTTTACAGTCTCCCGATAGAATCTTCATACGCCCTGGTGGACAATCGCACTTCACATCCGGCGCACCGTCCTTTGCCTGAAATATTGGATGTTCATCCGAAAGCTGATTCAACAAAATCTAAGGATCATATCATTAGGATGCAATACCTTCTGAATCTCCTGTTCACCGCACTCTTCACCCGTTCCTGGTTCCGTTCCTTCTGTAGGTACCGATGGCATCGTCTCCCCTCCATATCCAGTCGTTGTTTCACTGCGCGTTGAACTCTCTGTGGTTTTCCCTTCAGAAGTTCCAATCGGGATGTAGACCTGAAGTCGGTGTTCACATCGAAGTGATTTTAAGGTTGGTTACCTGTTCCGTCGTCGCTTCTTCTGTTGAAGTCTCAGAAGGCGACGTCATAGTTGGTCTCGTGTCCGTGCTTGGATAAGGCGTCGTTACCGGTACAATTGGTAGCAATGTAGGTTGCGTGTACGGAGCAGGAGGGAATGGTTGCTGAGTGGATGGAAAAGGTGATGGGATGAAGACAGGAACAGGATGAATGGCCCCTGGAGGACCCCCTCCTGATACTGAGACTGGAAGGATACGAACTGCAGGAGGCACTCCTCCACTCGGATAGACTGGTTGAGGAGTCAGAGGGTAGGGAGAGGGGTAGAGAGGTCGTTGGGGCTGAGGAACGACTACAGGAGGGAATGGATAGATGTTGGGATAAGGAGTTGCACTCCATGGAGGAGGTTGAGGACCCACCGGTCGAGTGTAGAATGCAGCTGGAGCGGCGGTCGGAGCCCACGGCTGTTGGGGCGAAATAGTTGGTAAGACAGGAGGAGCATAGGGAGGACCAACAGGTCTTTGTGGATAAGGATACGGTGGTTGGACGAAAATGGGGCCAGCCACTGGTCGGATGACTGCTGGAGGAAGGACTCCCCCACTCTGCGTTCCAGTCACTGGTTGAATGGGCGAAGGCGGAGGAGTCTGACCAACCAGGACTGGATATGATGGAACAGTATAGAAGGCCGCGGGTAGAGCTGTAGGAGGCGGTGTCTGCTGTTTAGGAGGTGGAGCAGGTCCATAGTGGGGAACGACTGTCCCTTCACCAGGAACGTGGTAGTCTTCTGGATAGTCGATCTCATAGGGAGTAGTAGGTACTTCAGATGACGAGAAGAACTTTTCCTCCTCAGTCATCGGCCCTGCTCCGACCTCCTCTTCGAATGGATTTCGTGGAGTCATAGTTGATTGTCCCTGTTCTGGAGGTCGAGTTAGTGGAATAAGGCCGGCCGCGGGAATAGGGCCAATGGGACGGTCTGAAGGCAGAGGAGTAGTTGGAACTGTGTATGGATACGTATGTATTCGAACCGGGAATATGGGTTGGGGAACGAGAGGGAAAGGGGAGGGAATACCCGTTGAAGGACCTGGAGTTGGCAATGATGGAAATGATGATGGGACTAGGGTGGGAGGGTATGATGTGGGTTGTGAGGGTTGGATCGCGGGACCGGGTGGAGGTTGAAACGGAGAGGGTGGCGATCCTTAAAAGCACCATCACATTGAAATGATGATTGATCACTGACCTGGAGGTGCTACAGGTCCTCCGGTAGGTAAAACAGAGGAAGAGGGAAGAACGTGACGCCATTGGGACTGCATGATCTCCATGTACTCTCGATCTGAACTCATCTGCTCTTGTGTCTTATGTCATTCGTCTCTTACCCATATCACTTCCATCAAAACAGTCCTTTTTTCCATCGTTCGCCCAACTCCACAACACACACTCTCCGTAGCCCTTGCACGGCAATGAAAGTTCTTCTCTGCATATCTTCTCCTCTGAATGTTATTGCACATCAAAAGGACAATCATGAGCTTTGGAGGGAAGGAGAAGGAAGAGAGGGAGCGAGTGTGGACACTCGCCATCGTTGGGAAATATCGGTTCCTCCAATGGTAGAGAGATTGAGTTGTTATGGACAGAGCAACAGGGATGGACACAAGAGGTAAGTATACTAAGAGGGACTCACTTGTTTGTGAGCAGAAGGAGGGCTGATTGGAGGCTCCGTTGCAACGGGGATTGAGCAGACACTGGCCGAGGTACTGCAGCTCCACGCAGTAGGAACCACAGCGGATGTGGCCAGGGAAGCAGACTGGAAAGTTTGAATGCCATCTTTGAAGCAAATCAAAGGATAATTTGGTAAGTGATCAGAGAAGGACTATATTGAATCAAGAGCTAATATCACATCACATCGAATGAATGTTTTACTCACATTCGTCACTTCCATCCCAGCAGTCGGGTTTTCCATCATGGAAGCATCTGAGAAGCACACATTGGCCTCTTCCACAGTCGAATGATCCAGGAGGACACCTCCCGGGCATTCGAGCACGAAATGCTGAAAGATTAATTAAGGCTCAAATTGAATCCTATTTCATACACATCATACACATCTCATTGGATGTCTATGAGCTATCTCCCGAAATATCTCGGCAATTGATCATTGCCCCCTACCAATTTTTGCCATTTGATTCCGCTTTAATGCCGTAAAATTATCTTCTTCTCGTTTATTTCAATAGAAGAACGCCCTGATCTTTCGCCTTGCTTTTTGGCCGCGTTTTAGTTGATCGGATCGGAAAACGAGCGGTAGACGCCATCTCTTATCGGGAAAGGGCAACCCGGTGGTCCACTCCCCGTCTATTCTTGACTGTGCCACTGGTCGAGTGTGCTCTCCTCCCATGTCTATGCCATGTCTAGACGGCCACAATCTCCCCCTTTAATTTTGAAACCACTCGAAAGATCTCACGTACGCTGAACTTATTTTTTGTCTGAACGAACTTTGAGTGTCAATACACCCGATTTCGACTCCCCTTCATGCCTTCACCGGAATCTTGGAAGAAGTATGGGATAAGTGTAGGGAGACAGGGGGAAAGAGCGAGAGCAATCGTCGAAATCCGCCCATGCGAACATTCCCACTATTTTTTGTAGTTATCCCATCAGACAATATTAGCGATCATTGCAAGTGTCAATATGAGAATTAGAAAATATAATCTATTCAGTTTTTCAGATCGGCAAAAGAAGACTAATAAACAACAAACCATTAAGATGGAAGAATTGTGAAGCGACGGGCGGCAGGAGATAAACAGCAACAAGAACAAGAACAATCGAGTGATACCGTACTGAAAATAAACGTTATCTCAGAATCCCCCTTATATTTGACCACCCTTTAATTTGTGAGATCAGAACACATTTTGATGGGTCAGAGCGGGCATAGATTGGCATTTGTGAATAACACTTGCTTCATAAACGTCGCATTAATGTCTGCACGCTGTTGTTTACCTTCTATTTCACATCTATTGCATAACGGTCTAGACTGATTCGGCTATTGCTGCTGCCTCCAGACATTCTTTAGAAGGCAATAGTATGAGTGCTCACAAATAGTAGTCGAGGTAGGACTGCGAGGCGGGTGCACGGAATCACGGCGCCTCTGCCGTCTCATGGGAAGTGCACTCGTAGCAGACGGGCCGCCACCATCTCATTGCACTCCTTCACTCTGTCCCGCACACGGACGGTCGCTCCCAGTCTCCACTGCTCTGCAATAAAGATCTCGAATAGACTCCTAAGAAGTGCTATTTTTCTCTAGTTCACTCCGAGTGGTTTTATATCGCTTGCGAGAGACAATCTCTCGACAATTAAATATAGAAAAGGAGTCAATTTAAGGTCTCTGCTCTGCAATCCTTTATCAATCAGCAATCGCGCAAGAACGAAGATGACGGTATCAGGTCTCAGACGACCTTCCTCGAGGGAACAGGAAAAAAAGATAAAAGTTGTGCCCTAACACTGAGAGTTGTACTAAAGGAGCCGAGAAAAGAACGGCGTCGAAGATGAATGTAAGGACTTGGAGAAGGAAGAGAGAAGAAGGAGAGAGAATGGAGGTCCACGCGCTCTTTCACGGGTCCTTCCAGTCCTTCCACCACTAACGGCCAATTTTCCCCCATGCCTCTCGCGTCCTCCAATCCTACTTTTCCGCCGCGACGTCGTTGTACTCACAAAGTGTTTCTTTTGAGAGGGCAAACTGCCCGGCAAAAATTGCGCCCTTCCTGGTGGTCACTCTGTGAGGGTACAAGTGAGGGAGAAGCAATGGGATGGAAATAGACACGCGGTCAAAGAGTCTGGCGTTGTACTACAGGATCAAAGACAAGACATTTGCATTTGGACATTTGCGCCATAATGGTGAAATATAAGGAAGCTCCGTGATAGTCATGAGAATGATGGTGCATCAGTCCATTTCATCAAAATGGCGTAAAAACCCATGGCGCACTTGGCATTCCCCCGTACTGCATACTCAACACCACCTGTATCTAATAAGGGTCGTGAGGGGCCAGGCTATTGAATGAAGGAGATACTCAATAGCGGCCTTCTGAAAACAACTTTAGACGGGGCCATTTACGGGGGAGGGAGGGGAAGTCTGAGGGGTCGACTGGTGAGACCCATTACTATGTCTCTCTCGTTGCTGTACAATGAGAAGGGACCGAACGAACATATGTGAACAGGTCTGTGTTTTGTGATTTTGGGAGACGCACATATCTCTTTCCTCTGGGTTGTTCCTCGTGTGACCGGATCGTCAGTGCTATTAATTTCTTGGGAAGATGGACATGACCGTTTTGAAGTGACCTTCCAGTTATTAATTCACGGACTTCTTGCTGTGTGAACTTGGTGCAATTCATGGGTGTAGAGACAAATGCCCTTATGATCACATTGCAATGATAATCCACATTCTATCATCCCGTATTCCTCATCCCCGTCTTCGTTTTGATAACTGTCCATTCTTTAGGACACAGGACACTTGAGTCACACTTTCCGCTCGCTTTCTCTATCCTCTTCCTTTCCTTTCGTCAGAAGTTTCCTTCGCTCAAATGTCCCTGGCTCAAGTTTCCCTCCTCTCGAATATTCATTTCCGCACCGAACGGTTAAAATGGTCTAACTCAAATGGACATCATCCCTCCCATATCTCCTTCTGATTTTTCTCTCGCTCATACAACACTGCAATCAATCGATCACAGGCGTTCCACCTCTCTCTCTCTACACTTTGTGTGTACATTGAGCGCTTGAAGCTGTCACTCGCGCTGTGTTTCGCACGGATCCCGCCCCTGTCCATACACTCTGACACACTCTGATTAGACTCCTCGATTTGAACCCACTTCATTCTTCTCTTGAGTATGTCTGACCTTTGTTCTCCGTTGCGAAATGAGATTGTTTATGAATTCATCCAGCATTAATTCGTTAGAACGTGGCTATTTTGTTCCAACAAATTTTCAAATTAACGTGGCTTTTTGTTGCAGGTCTTCTCATGGATGTCCTCCACTCGGCATACACTTCGATATTCTCATCAATCGGCGTTTTCGCCGGCTATTCTATAGCCGCCTTCATAGGTTGGCAGCTTATAAAGAAGTTCATTCTGGAAACATTCAGAATAAACATTGAGGCGAGTACACCTTTAGACTTTCCGATGATTCACGCATTAGATAAGGGTTAGTTCCAAAGGGTAACGAGTGTGATTAGGGGACGACTTATGGACCGCTTTGCGTTCATGTGCACCGATGAGTCATTCTCTCTCGCTTATCATAGACGACCGGTCGAAAGAGAGCACAGACAAAAATTTGTCCAAAGGGCGTCCCCCAAGTGCGATGCTCGAAGGTGTTCTCCAAAAAGGATTGACTAGCTTTAACATCAACAATAATTTATTTACTCTCGTTTGCCTAGTAGATTTTGGATCACTTAGAAAGTATGTTATAACTTAGCAAACGCAATTTTTCTTTAGGGTAAGACGGTAATTGTCACAGGATGTGACTCTGGATTCGGGAGAATGGCGGCGAGAAGACTCACAAGACATGGATGTCTGGTCATTGCAGCCTGCTTGATGGACGACGTATGTGATTCTTTTCTTCAGAAATAGTTGACGACATAGCAGTAAAACGGAATTACGACTAAACATAAGAAATCTCAATCGAAATCACTCGCTTCCACCATCTCTTTCATATATATTTATCCGAATAAGAGAGGGTCTTGGATAATTATAATATTGTTCACGAATTTAAATTTATGCTCATATATTATTTTAAAAAATGAAGATTGGATAAGAAAAAAAACTTTAAATTATTATGGTCTTTAGAGCCTAAATCAAGTGAATGAACCGGGAACCGACTGCGAGGATCACACATTGATTCACCCGTTGAAACTGAACCTGAAGAGCGAATACTCCATCAACGACTTCGTTGCGAAAGCCAAGGAAATCGTCGAGAAGAACGTAACCTATCGAAAATATCACCGAGGAAAGAGCCCATTCGTTCAGAACTCTTGTCTTCATGCATTAGTTAATAATGCCGGTGTCATGCGGCCTGGCCCTGCAGAGTGGAATCAAATGGTGAATGTGAGGTTGGTTTCCTGTTCATAAGAGTAAATGAAATGACAATTCTTTCAGAATGATGATGGACATACACTATCTGGGTGTTGCTAACCTCTCGGTTAAGTTAGCCTCGCTCTTGGGAGCCTCCAAGGTTGGTTCGCCGCCTATTATATAACAAACACATGTGCATAGTAGACAGCAGAACAATTATGCAACAGTACGAAAATCTGTCGTGAAAGTGCATTAGCAATACTATAATAATGAACCAAAACGGGTTGATAGCTCAAGTGAAATGGCTTTCCACTGATAGGGATATTAAGGGCCGCTTGGTTGGTCTTACATCTCTCGCCGCTATATGTCCCTCACCGTTCGTCGCTGCCTACGGCGCATCCAAGGCTGCCATCGATATGTGGTACTCCAGCCTGCGAATGGAGAACGAACGAGGTAGGCGAAAATATGTTTTTCACCAAAACGCAAATTTTATCAGTATTTTATTTTATTTTATTACGCATACTAACTAACTGAATTGCTATTCTTACTTTTAGTAAGTTGTTTACATGTGGCTTTCTACTATACTCAATCTCATTGGCGGTTCATCGTATCTCTGACCATCAGTCATGATTTTTGGACACGTTTCAGTTATGATACAAATTGCAGCCTTATTGGAAAGGTGCAACATCTGCCTCTGTGTCCCTGTCTGTAACTTCGCAAAAAATCCAAATTCCTTGAAGCATCATCGATTTATCATATGTATATGTAAATGACTGTTTTGAAAAGAATTTTGTGCTGTTTCATCTGACCATAACAACGAAAAAGTTCGTGGTCTCGTTAAGGTTTTTCGGTACACCAAGTTACGCCAGGATCCTTCAAGACGGCTATACTTTCTCCAGAAAGCCTCCAAAACTTCTTTGATGAGGTTAGTAACGATGAAAACATGTGCATAAGCAACCGATACTCGCAGGACTGGGCGAAGGCCTCAGAAGAGGTCAGAAGTGATTTCGGGAACATGTACTTCACCGAGTGTAAGTCTTTTATCTGATATAAACCACATAAATATTGCGCTTTGTTCACTATTTCACACTGCCTATTCATTTCAACCGATGAGAGATTCGCTTATCATATTTTACAAAGAACACTGATTTCAGTCACCAGAGGCTGGACAAGTTTTTTGGTCAAGAACGCGTCACCTAACGTCGATCTCGTGCGCGATGCAATCGAACACGCAGTTGTGGGCAGGTGAGATACTATATTCATTATAAAAATGGAACTACACTACATTTTATGAATCTGTAGTGAAGTGCATTTCTCATTCGTCTAATTTCAGCGGGGCGGTTGTCTCCATTAGTGTTTCTAAAATGGTAATTTTATGCGAGAAAGTGCAATTCGTATTCGTCTAATCTCACTATCAGCGGAGCGGTTGTCTCTCTCATGTGAGACTCAACCGCCCCGAGGGAATTCGAAGAATGAGGAATGCATAAAATTACCGGTTTAGAATCCCTAGTCTCCATCAGCGATTGACAACCGCTGCGAATGGTTTAGTCGAATGATAAATGCACTTTACTACCGATTAAAGAATCCTCGACTACACCTCTAATTGTAATGGCAGTTTACGAAATATATGTTCTAATGCGGGAAAATCAGCTGTTTTTGACTTCAAAAAATGTACGCTTACAACGATGAAAAGGATAATTGATTTTTAAGCTTCCCGAGGGACCGATATCTCGTGGGGTGGGACGCCCGCATTCTCTCCGTCGTTCTCTCTTGTCTGCCCTTATGGATTCTGGTATAAGACAGTGGTTCAAAATCGGTAAATTTGATGTCATTATTATCCGCCGCGCTGTTGTCTATGAGGGAAAGAGACAACCACGCCGCGGAGGAAAAATGACTACAAATTTACCGATTTTGACCCTAGTATTTGACGATCGTGCTTTCCGGCTGTCAGAGCAGATAAAGATCCCTTTCAGACAGCGCTAATCCGGGCAGGAAACAGAAGCATGATGAAGGTCAGTGGGGCTGATCCTCGTATTGCCGTCAACATTCCCCGGGGTCTGCAAGAGTAAGTGAGGATACAGTAATTTCTTTTTCCTATACCATCTGTCCCCTTCCATCTAGGTCTTATGTCCATTGCCTATTTCTGACAGAAAGATGATCATGTAATGTTTCTTCCAAGTAATTTTCTATCTGATATCGTCATGTTCATATCGTTATTGAAACGTGTTTTCAAGACATTTATCATTTTCCCACTTCCCTTTTCAGGCATTAGTCCATTTTAGGCATTAGTATGCCCATCCGCTCATGTGCTATCCATCATCGTATCTAACTGATCATGCACTACATTAGTCATCGATACTCATTGGTCATTGATCACATTAGATGGCCAACACTTCATCTTCGTTATGGAAATTGTGTACTGTTTACATATTGATGCTTTACATATATGAACTGATATGTGTGCATTGATTTGTTAGGATACGGTTTACAATTTATGATAAACTATTTCAGAAATAATGGTGAAGCTCGGATTACTCGCTGACGTTCTTCTTTTACAGCTATATAGAGGCATCTCCTTTTATTACAGTCGACGCTTCTCATGAAATGGGAATGTATTAGTGTTGGCAGATTGAATCTATACAGAATGAATCTTAAGCGCGTTTTGCCTCATTTCAGTTTTCAGTGAATCTGAGCGGTCGCGCTCCTATCATTCTC
>JACMIF010001189.1:0-26090 GCA_014805445.1 Diplogasteroides magnus | reverse complement strand
TCAGAGCGGTCTACTCTGACGACGAGATAGTATGGGAATGGAGAGAAGTGATCCCGTAAAGTGCATGCAAAACAATCTCCCTTTGTGGCTCCTTTAACACTTTCACGTTTACGTGGCGAATCAAGGATTGTATTTGTGATCGGGGCGTGTGGGAAGCATGGCGCGTCATCGTTGCAGCGGTTGTCTTCCGTTTGCTTTGCCTGCGAATGAGAATGTTGTTTTCGCTTGTTTCCTTCAAACGTACAAGAGGTAGAAGGCCCATTTCCATCACGAATTGTTGAAAGGCAGCAGTGAATCCACGGCCGAACGAGATGTTCTTTGGTGCAGAATTTCAGTTGGATGCATGTCTGAAATTTTCGTTGCACAAGGTAAATGCATAGTATAATACATGAATCCGTTCGTCATAACCGGGAAAAGATAGTCAAAAACAAACTTCATATGGTATCGATTTCTTCACTTCATCTTCGATTTCTATTATGATTCCATTCTTGGACCGAATCGTTTAGGGACTCGTAAAGAAGAGATGTATGCTCATCTGAAAGTGAATATGTGTCTGCAGTGTTCCCCTCATTTGATGTCTTTTACTACTTCTTACACCGTCCATCGCTTCCTTGTCCTGCAAAAGAAGACTTTGTAAAAAAAAGAAGTGGCTGGATGCAGTAGTGTTTGCCTACTTGATGCACTTTTGGTGTCTTTGTAGCATTGGCGATTATGTCACCTTTTTTGGCATTTAGCCATGCATGGGCATGGCTTTGGTGCCAAGCTGTTCCGGTCATTTCAAGGTCATTCAGACGGATTTGAAGAATACTAAGACGGACGGCTTGTGGGCTCTGTCCAGTCCTTGTCATTTCGTCTGAGTGCGAGTCCAAATGCTGCTTCTCCGACATTTCGCTGTTATTTCCCTCGTTCTCTAGGTCCATTACTACTTTTCCCCTTCAATCTACCGAAATTTGGGCTTTTTGATGTCATATAGGCGAGATAATGTCCAAAATGGAGATAGGGCGCATGGTTAGACCAAAATTGCGAAAGAGCGTGCAAAGGGGCTACTACAGGCGGTTTGACGAAAGAGAGAGCTTGTACCGGCAAGAGAGTGCACAGACACACCCATCACCCATCCGTTTTTTAGGTGTGGTGTGCCCACACCAGCATTTGAATTGGCGTCCTGTCGAATAATTCAAAAAATCCCCGTGGTATGAACTCTATACCATTCGAGTGCTAGTTTGAAACGAGCGAAGAAAATGATCTTACCAATAATGGAATATTCAAAATAATCGAAATTAGTCAAAACAGCCTATTATTTACGCAAGCCTTGCGTAAGGGTTCGTTCTTAGCCAAGCCTTGCGTAAGAGCGGTGACATCGCGAGGAATGATTCAAGGCTTGCGAATGGCCTTGCTTTGTCCACCCTTCTAGTTTCGAATCGTTTCTAAAATAGGACGCTTCCCCCTCGTGCTTCCCCTTGTTCCCGTTCATTTTTTCAAGCTGCCAGACCTTGTGGTTGGTACCGCCAATGCTCCACATATTCCCCTGCCCATCTGAGCCATCGTTCCTCTCTCATCCTTAGCGTAGGGGGAGCGCTTTTCCAAGCCCGGTGGCCCCGCCCTCTTTCCCCATTCATTTGCGCACCCACCGGCGGTGATCAGTTGTTCCCTCTGGGGCTCTGCCCTCTTTTCTTTTTATCTCTGCGCTTTCTCTTCCTCTGTTGCGCGTATGGAAGCTCCCATTTTTTCTTGTCGCGTACGGTCGCTTCTGTCCGAGTCTCCCTCGTGACACCGCTTCTCCCCATGCAGTCCCTCCGGGTGGGCCACGGGGATGAAGCTGGGTCTCGAGAGTCTCGAGGCGATTATTGATTGATTACGGTCTATATGTTACCTAAGTTTCTCGTGACTTCGTCTTATTACCGTTTTCCAATTCGAAATTATCGATTGTTAGCACGTTGGCCTTTCGGGAATAGATTGAACTCCAAGATTCAAACAAGATTGTAATCAGAAAGATTTCGCCCGTTCACTGTCAGCGTGCTTTCAAGTGCTGGTTTTTGTTGCTGTTTCTTCTTTTCATCGTTTAATTACTCTGTTACAGCGTTCATTCCATTCATATGAATTCGCGCGATAGTGTTAGTGGTGGCAATGATCAAGACGAAATCGATAATCAACTGATCGTTAATGGAACAGCATCCTCCACAATTCCGATGAAAAGCATGTTTCAACCTCGAATTCGTGGTATTAATACACCTGATCGGGGATGGTGTTGTAAAGGACAAAAGTAAGGTAGTTGCGCGATCGGGCAAGATTACGGAACACTTTCGTCAAACATTGAGGTCATCACCCTACAAGTGAGATTAACAATTTTACAAGAGCTAAATTTTTTTATCATTTGGCATCTTCAAATAAATAGCCGTATTTCTTCTGTTTCAGCTGCAACGTTCCAAAGAAACCTGGAGACAAAACACATATCAGGATAACTCGACATCCAAATGCCGCTTCTCGAATACTTACCATGGAAGATAGTAAATTGCATTTGTGTTTTCAAATAATGTATGAATTGGATCAGGAACTGATGAGCAATTCAAACAGTACACAGACTACTTACTGGAATTGGTCGATAAGGATTCGCTTCTGCAAGGACGATTCAACAGGTATCTAGGAATAATTTGCGATATATTACAGGAATTCAAGGTGCATGCGCACTGAAATGCAGCGGCGAGTCGTAGAAAACCGCAACATTTGTGTTAAGGAAGATACTGGACGTCCGAACAGAATTTCGGGAATGATTTCCGGTCAGCTACTTGTCTTTTTATCATCTTTATAAAGGCTTTGTTAGGTGTTCACTTGAGTGCTCGCTTGGAGGACAATAATGAATTTCCGACGACAAACCTTTTCGGAATTCACTTGTATCACTTCAACACCAAGGACATCTTCAAGGAAGAAGTGTTTGTGATTAGACGAAGTTCAATTCAATTAATTCATTTTCTAGATGCAACCTCTATCTGAGTGATTGTTTCCACTGTTACCACGAACATCACTACCTCACTGTTGTCATCACTAAGAAAGAATCGAAGAATGACAGGTGAGATATCGACAATTTGATATCACTGGTATGACATTTTCAGCTATTGCATCTCCCGCCTACGCCCATTGGATCCGAGAAACAATCCAATACTATGTATTCGTCCCAAGAGTAATGGGTATTGCTATGAATTACTGCTCATGAAACTCTTGCATATTTTCAGAGATCTGGAGTTATTGTGTGCAAGGAGACTCAAAGTGCAGGGAGACAATGAAATCAGGCTCTACGTAGAGGTGAAGCCAGTCCCTAATCAACGCAATTTTATTCGTTGCAGATATTCGTTTGCGATACCGAAATAGTTTTGAACGACCAGCAATACTTGCGTGTAACGTGCAACGACAGTAACGGTGAAATTATTTTTCAAACATAGAGTGAATCGTACCCATTTCAGCGACGTCGAAGAACAATAAAGCCGTAAGATGGGATTGTCCGATCTGTACAATTAATAGCGAAAAATAACGCAAAAATATGTTATTTTATTAGAATAGATGCTCCAGAATACCCCCATTGAGTCACTGTGTAGCGGTCACTCTTCCCTATTCTTTATAAGCTTTACCGCCAGTCGACTGACACAGTTGGTCCAATTGAACTGCCAAGAATTATTGAAGACATATGGCGCATCTCGTATTGAATTCTATTTTCATACTGTAATTGTTTTTCGTGTCCTTTCGCATTTTCTTAAGTGCTTTATGATATGTGGATGTGGGAGTCATGTAACTCTTTTTCAATAAGAGAAAAAGAATTATAGTAATGGTAGACGTCGTAGCATATAATAATAATAGATAGAAATATCAAAAAAATTGTGAGTAGTTAAGTACACTTGAGTCTTTGCCTCATTATTGAATTCCATCATTTTCTTTCCTTATCCAGATATGATAAAACATTCCCATCAACGGTTTCTGTAATCAATTGTGCAAAGTGAACCAGGTGTAGATGATCCCATCCGCCAGACAACACCCACAATCAATTACGAACATGATCCCTTCATTTTGAAAGGACAAAACAGTTTACGTTCCACGTTTTCGCTTTGTTGTTTCTTTTACTCGTATGATCTCTGTCTTTTCAGCAATACCATTCAAAATGAAGAGGCTATTTTATCTCATGTGTTTGCTTTTCTCCTCGTTTTGTAGTGCAGACGATCATAATACATATTCTGACACAATTGGACGGCAATGGTGGAACATGGCTTTTTACGGTGGATCAACCAATCCTCAGACTTGTATTCCCAAATACAATCCGGGATGGACCGTTTTCGAAGTGTAAGAGCTTCTAGTTCACAGAATATGATCAGCAAATTTAGAGTGAATGTACAGGGTTCGGGCACATTTGGAATGGCCCAGGCCGTGCTGTCTATGAATGTCGCTCAACAGCTAGTTAGTGTTCACATCAGAGGAGCAGAGAATCTTGTTACAAACTTCTTGACTAGCGGATACAAATATCTTTTAGTGAGTTACTAATTGCTGATGTTGCTTAGCATATTATTTTCAGTCCACTCCGCCAACCTTGGAATGGGACTACGGACTGAAGGTGACGTATCCTTTCACTAGGGTTTCTAATTCGGTAGCGAAGTGCATTCCTCATTCGTCTAATCTACTAGGAGCTGTTGCCTATCGCTCGTAGACACAACAGGTCGGAGAAAATTAGACGAATGAAAATTGTACTTTACTAGCGATTTAGAAAGCTTACCGTTCACTTCTCATTTGACTTGTCGATCGCAGGTCGCCGATGAATTTAAAATCACTTGGGATGCTCTTTGGAAAAATGGACTTCGAAAGGCGATGAACAAGTTATGGGATGAATACTGCGACTTCAAGATTTTGGTGAACACTAATGTGCAGCCCTCGTAGAGTGTGAATTATTCAGACAACAGGTCATTCTGTGGGTGGGTGCATTGCTCAGATGTTGACAATCAAAGTCTTCCGTGATGGAATGTGGGACTACGATCGAATCATGCACTACTCTTACAGTCCTCCCAGATGTGGAACACAGGTTCGTTTCAGACCCTTTTCTCGTTTTGCGCACAATTTCTGGGCAATGCGAAAAAAAGGGGAAATCGGGGATATAGATCGTGTTCTGATTATCCCCCGCGCTCATGACCACTAATGGTTCAATAGAAGAGCAGGTAGTTCAAATAACATATTCTTGTAGATAACGGTCTTTCAGACGTTTGCTGTTGCCATGGATCAGTCATCATATCATCGTTATCGTCTCAACTATGCCGACTACGTGATAACAGTACCTACTGTCGCTCCCTGCAGCGTTTCATCCACACCTCCGACTGCCGAGACGGCCAATGACAATTGCTTCTGGCATTGCTGTGTAAGTAAAGACTTCGCCAACTTCGATCACTGAAGTATCTAGTATGCACTGAAGTACAGCAAAGGAGGTTTTCTCGGACTTGGAGGAACGGTGACTAATCCCTCACGTTGTGCAACTTCTGAAAGCACCACATGCACATGTGAGTCTACCAGAATTTGTGTAATTTTGTGCGAGAAAGCGCATTTCTCATTAGTCTAGGTTCCCAAGAGCGATTGTCTCTCTCTTGTGATAGACAACCGCTCTGAGAATTAGATGAATGAAAATGCACCTTCTCATAAAATATAGTCAGAATGACTTCCGTGAATATCATGAACGATATTATTTCAGCTGGAAACATACTCAATATAATGGCTAATGCTGGATTTTTCGAAAAAGACT
The DNA here is from genome assembly GCA_014805445.1 of Diplogasteroides magnus. Taxonomy (NCBI): domain Eukaryota; kingdom Metazoa; phylum Nematoda; class Chromadorea; order Rhabditida; family Diplogasteroididae; genus Diplogasteroides; species Diplogasteroides magnus. The sequence continues at coordinate 20,329 of JACMIF010001189.1, read as the reverse complement.
ACGGCCTGTTTCCACTTTCGTGCTAAGTTGATGTAAGCCTTTTGTCGATAAATTGTTAGTACAAAACTGTCTTGATTAGTCACAATGAACGTTTAGTTGTGCCAACTCAGTACTAATTTGTATGAATAGTAGGGACCGCCATACGCCCAGGTTCTGGGGCGAATGAAAACTACACGAATGTAAAGAACCTCCGCGAGGTTCTTTTCATTTCGGTTCGATAGGGCGGTCTAAAGAACCTTCTAAAGAACCTCCTAAAGAACCTTTCTTCCTCTACTCGTCCATTCTTTGGATGAGCGCGCGGTTCAAAATGGAGTGATCGCCAGCCGCCCAGCTCGAAAGAACCTCGTAGAGTGAAATGCAAATTCACTAGCCGATGTTCGCCCCTCGCACCATGAATTGCAAATTCATTCGGCGAGGGGCGAGGTTCTTTAGGAGGTTCGTTAGAACTAGTGAAGGTTCTTTAGACGGTTCATTCTGCGGTCCCTAATGAATAGCCTGTAATACGCCGCAATGTCCTGTGATGGTGGTTAGCAGGTAGTGCAGAGCATGGTTATACTTTCAATTATATTTGATTTCATTCAAATTTAGTAGGTTCAAAATGTATTTGAAGAATCAAAATAGTAAGGATTTATGATAGAAACTATTAGCGGACAGTGTTCTTACGTTGAAGTTGTCGAAGTTCATTGCTAACCATTCTACCACTAATAATGTATTGTATCGCCCATTCTTCACCGTCTACAAATACCATAGTTTTCACTTTGTGAACAATCACCAATCGCTTTTTATACATGAAAATATGTCGGGGAAACCAGTGATGTAATCGTTTTTCGAGCTCGAAAGTGCGAAAGAGATCATCCTTTCACGCGATCTCATACATCTGTCACATTCCACGCAATATCAGAACACATTTCACTGCTCAAAAGTTTCCAGTGGTTCCTCTTTCACCGATTACTCACGGAATCCCCTCACAATGGGGCAACGGCCTGTTCTTATATGGCTGCTTACGGCGGCTCTCTCCACTGCAGACGACCATTCAACTTACTCGGACACTGAAGGCCGACAGTGGTGGAACCTCGCGTACTATGGAGGTGCTCTCAATGCCGACAAATGTGTGCCCATGCACAATCCTGGATGGACGGCATTCCAATCGTGTGGCTCCGATCTTTATCCTAATTTTCGAGTATTCAGAGTGTCCGCCCAGGGTTCAGCCATGTTTGGAATGGCCCAGGCTGCAATTTCTGTCAACGTAGCCCAACAACTTGTCACAGTTCACGTCAGAGGACCGGATTCCATGTTCACTTTCGGGACTTCTGGATATAAATATCTTCTTGTACTCTACTGTTCTGTTTCGTCGTATTTACCGTCTTATTTCAGACAACGCCGCCGAAAATGGAATGGGACTATGGACTGCAGGTAGGAATTAAAAATTGTTATCCTTTTTCTGAAAATACAGTTATTTAGGTGGCGGATGAATACAAAGTGACATGGGACGCCCTTTGGAATGGAGGATTGAGGACGGCGATGAACCAATTGTGGGATGAGTATTGTGATTTCAAGATACTTGTAAGGATATTGAAATAACGCGAATTAAAGCATAGCTTTTTCCAGATTACTGGCCACTCAATCGGTTGCTGTGTAGCTCAGATGCTGACTATCAAAATGTTCCGAGAAGGAATGTGGGATTACAACAGAATCATGCATTACTCGTTCGGTGCTACGCGCTGTGGAACACAGGTATTACGTTGGCAAGCCAATCAATAAATATTCGTATTTCCCAGTCGTTCGTATATGCCATGGACCAGTCATCGTACCATCGCTACCGCATTCAATATGCAGACTACCTAGCGACTATGCCCCCACTGTCACCATGCTCTGATTCTTCTCCTCCACCCACAGCCGCAACTCCCAATGATGAATGCTTCTGGCATTGTTGTGTGAGAACTTCTCAAGTATTGCCACACACAGCGTAATTCAATTTCAGTATTCTATCAAGTATACAAAAAATCTTTGGGGTGTCACATCGACTTCTCCTTCAAGATGCGCGGCTTCTGAAAGTACCACCTGCACTGGTAAGGAGGCTAAAAATCTAACCACGTGCTTTTGGAGAGAATTGATATTTTCAAGGGGTCTTGGCGGGTTTCCGTACTAGGGTTTCTAAATCGGGAGTAGAGTGCATTCGTCTGTTGTCTGACTCACGAGGAGCTGCTGTCTGTCGCATGAATGAGACAACCGGTCCTCGGGAATCAGGCAACAGACGAATGCACTCTACTCCCGATTTAGAAACCCTATTCCGTATCCTGAATTCAAACTGTGTAATGTGTACACGATGACCCTATTTTCTGAAACAATATCGACTAAGGGCACACAAAAAATTAATGCAGTTTGAATCCAAGTTGCAAACGACGGAAACCACCAGAGCAGACAATATTGTCTCCAACGGCATGTGATAATGTCTTGATTTTTGACGAGCGCATTAGAAGTTCCACTTTTTTCAAAGTGGACAAAAACGCCCTTTGTTGTTTGTCGAACCTATTTAAAAAGTGATTTTCATGATTTCCGTCACCAAAGTATTTCGAAAAAATATGCATTTTAAAGATCCGAATGCACAAAAAGGGTGATATCCACTTGGACAAAAAGGGAGGTTCTCTGGAACGCGCTCGTTAAAATCTCGAAAAAAATCCGTCTTTTATCTAAACAATCTGCTTTATTGGCATTTCATTCAGGCGGGACGTTTTTGGACCTGGGCAATAATGCAGGATATTTTGATTTAAAATACAGCGTCATAGCACTAAGTTGCTAAGTAGGCGCGTTCACCTAACAATTCAATGGCATGAGATGACTGTTATCCAGTGATAAATTGAGTGCTATGAAAACAATAATGTACAGATGTCAAGTTTTGAATCAAATAAATTTTTACGTTTATGAAACAGTGGTTGAAACTCTATTTCATAAACCATTTTTCCTGCTGATCTTTCCATAACGAGAAGATTCATACCTACGCTGCGAAAGAAGTAAGATAAGAATGATATGTAATAGATAAAATCAATTTTAGAATGCGGAAACATAGTTCATTAATTCTCGGTCCAGTTTTATGGCAGACACTTATCGGAGAAAATGCTAGAAGATCTTTCAACTATATTTTCGATTGGATGAACTCTGAGTACAGTAGCGGTCAGTTTCGTGCCACCTTCTTAGTGAAGCTTTATTAAATTATTTGCGGTTCACTGTAAAAGCGATTATCCACTGTTCTCTAATAAGAACTTCCGCCGAAAAAATAGTAGTTGCATATCACACGTCGTCACCGTAGACGAGTGATCACCGTACTTTTACTTCCTCGTCTATAATGAAATGGCATAATTAGAATTTGTATTGTAGTCCAATTGAACGTTACCAGCAATGAAAGAGGATTATCCATTCTCGCGATAGCGAACATCCATCGATACTTTACGCCGCTTCGATTGGTGCAGCCTCTTTTTTCTTTCGCATTTGTCCTTTAGTCTTTATTGAAGGTCGCCCCTGAATGGGTCTACGTGTTCTCATTTGGCTGTTGTTGGCATCTCTGTCTAAGGCAGATGACCAATCCACCTACTCCGATGCGACTGGAAGACAATGGTGGAACTTAGTCTACTACTCGGCTGCAACCAATCCTCAAGTTTGCGTTCCCAAGTACAATGCAGGATGGCAGGTCGTTCAAACGTACGTCGAATTAGTCATCACGATCGATTAGTTCAGAGATGTTCAGAATTAACGCTCAGACATCTACTGTTTTCGAATTTGCTCAGGCCACTTTGTCTGTGAATATCGCATAGAAGTTAGTGCATGTCCATGTCAGAGGACCGGATTCAGTGATAACATTTGGAGCATCTGGATACAAATACTTATTCGTGAGTATTGTTACTGTACACACTCAATAAATTTGATTCAGTCATCCCCGAAAAAGTTGGAATGGGAATATGGACTGCTCGTAAGGAATCTATTAGTTGATATAATGATATAATGATTAGGTGGGCGATGACTACAAAACTGTGTGGGACGCCCTTTGGAATGCCGGACTGAGAACAGCCTTGAACAAATTATGGGACGAGTACTGCGACTTCAAAATTCTGGTGCATTTTGGGAGCTTTGCAACAAATATTGATTGATTCCAGACAACAGGTCACTCCGTTGGTTGCTGTATCGCTCAAATGCTGACAATCAAGATCTTTCGCGATGGAATGTGGGACTACGACAGAATCATGCACTACTCGTACGCGGCTCCCAGATGTGGAACACAAGTAATGAGTGAGTACATTCACTACTGATTCATTTTTCGTAGTCCTTCGCCTATGCCATGGACCAGTCTTCCTATCATCGATACCGTGTCCAGTATGCGGACTACGTGGTAACTGCTCCTGAGTCCACTCCCTGCACTTCTTCATCACAAGCCCCTACTGCCACGACGGCTAACGACAACTGCTACTGGCACTGCTGTGTAGGATTTTGACTTACGTTAGAACAAATGCGTAATCGTGACTTTTCATAGTATGCCATCAAGTACTCTAAAAACTGGCTCGGACAAACGTCTACTGTCCCATCGAGATGCGCATCTTCCGAAAGCGATACATGTACAGGTTAGTTTCATTCATCTTCCACATCATTCATGTCTCCCTTTCTTCAGGTGGAGGATTCTTCGACATGGCGAATCATCAAGGCTTCTTTGAAAAAGTTTATGTAATGATTTACATGACTTGTTGAGTGGGTTGCTTTCGAAATCTTTGTTAGATACAACCAAGTTCATAAATGTTGATGGTATGTACAGAGATAAACTCAGTTAATACTACGACAACGAAGGCATGTAGGTAATAATGTTTGCGCTTCTTTCGAAAACAAACACTTTTGTCACTAGGGATCATAATAATTGTATGTACATTGCCGCACCATAAAGTATCAGACCGGAGCCCAGATGAAATGATTATCCACCTCGCTAGAATAAACACAATCAACAGCTCTCCGATTCACAGACATTGAACTCTACTCGACATCACCTCTCTTTACCAGTTCCTTCACCCACATGAGGACTTTCCGTGCAATGGGGCTGCTACGTCTCCTTGCGTGGCTGTTTCTTGCCTCAATATCTAGCGCGGATGATGAAAATACATACTCGGATGCAATGGGAAGAGAGTTCTGGAACTTGGCCTATTGGGCAGGATCGGCCACTCCTGAGAAATGTATTCCGATGTACAATCCTGGATGGCAAGTGATTCATACGTAAGTTAATTTTCTCTTTCCAGCTAAGTGATATTTATGTTCAGAGTGAATGCCCAGGGTTCTGGCATGTTCGGAACGGCTCAGGTCGTCCTTTCAGTTAATATAGCGCAGAAGTTAGTCAGTGTCCACATTAGAGGAGCTGCTTCGGAATGCACCTTCGAAGAGAATCTTCCATATGATGGTTTTGGATTTCTGTACTTCCTTGTGCGTTTCATAACTATATAACGCTTTATATGTGCCAATTTCAGAAATCTCCTCCAAAAATGGAATGGGACTATGGTCTGCAGGTAGAACTTTCTTTTTGCCACAATAGATAGTATCTTGATCAGGTGGCAGCAGATTTCAAGACAACATGGGACGCTTTGTGGGAAGGAGGACTAAGAACTGCGATCAACAATGTATGGGAAGAGTATTGTGACTTCAAGATTCTGGTGAGAAGCCAGTACATTGCAACGCAACATTGATTGAGTGCGGACTACCGGTCACTCCATTGGTTCCTGTGTCGCTCAAATGTTGACTATCAAAGTCTTCCGCGAAGGACTGTGGGACTACGATAAAATTATGCACTACTCTTACGCCGCTCCCAGATGTGGAACACAGACAAAGTATCAATGCATTAAATCATTTTTATTCGTGATTTGTAGTCCTTTGCCTACGCGATGGATCAGCCCTCCTACCATAGATACCGCTTACAATATGCAGACCTTATGGTGACAGCTCCTCCTATGACTCCATGTACAGCTTCGTCACCAGCTCCAACGGCCACTACTGTTGACGACAACTGCTTCTGGCATTGCTGCGTGAGGGTTCTAATGCTGACGTACCCTATGGTTAATCGCTTGTAGTATGTGATCAAGTATGCAAGAACTGGACCTTACGCTGGAATGGGAACGACATCAACTGATCCTCCAGCAAGATGCGCATCCTCAGAAGACACGGCATGCACTGGTTAGTTGAATATCCCCCAGTCGATTCACTCTACCGTTAAACTCTTCTTAGGAGGAACGCGAAACGATCTTAGGAACCATGCCTATTTCTTCGATATGGAATACTATACGTTGCCCACTACTTGTTAAGAGTGCAGATAAATAACTTAAAATGATAGTGATACGACTCCCATTTATTACAAGATCAAAACGACGATTACCTTCATACAACAACGCAATTATGGCTTTTCATAGTTTGCCATCAAGTGCTCTAAAAATTTACTCGGACAAAGATGTGCTGTTCTGAGTGTTCCACGTGTAAGGGTTAGTTTCATTCATCTTACAGAACTGTCATATCCCCATTTCTTCGGGTGGAACATTCTTTGAATTTTGGAACCATGCATACTTCTTCGAACTAACTTATGTTATCATTTATAATACAAAGCTTGTAGAGTGGGTTTCTTTCAAAGTCTTTGCTAAAAAGCATCGAGTTCATCAATGCTGATGCTGCAGTAATAAACTTAGTAATTTCTACTAAGAAGGCGTGTTATTAATAACGTTTGCTCGCTTATTTAGAAACAAACACGGGTGTATTTAATTAGGTATCATAATAGTTGTAAGTGCATTTAACCATATAGTAACATTCCTCTCGTAAGCGTAACGGAAGAGAACAGATTAAGTGATCATCCACCTCGCTAGAACAGACTTGCAATCAACAACCAATTTCCGATTCACACATCTCGAACTCTACGCGACATCGCTCCTCTTTGTACCAGTTAGTTCCTTTTCGCACTTCAGGACTTTTCATGCAATGGAGGTGCTACGTCTCCTCGTGTGGCTGTTTGTTGCCGCCATTTCTAGGGCAGACGATGAAAATACGTACTCGGATGCAATGGGAAGACAGGTCTGGAACTTGGCCTATTGGACAGGATCGGCCACTCCTGAGAAATGTATTCCGATGTACAAATAAGGATGGCAAGTGCTTCATACGTGAGTTCTCTTTCCAGTTAATGTTAAGTGATGTGTTCAGAGTAAATGCCCAGGGTTCTGCCATGTTCGGAACGGCTGAGGCCGTCCTTTCAGTTAACAAAGTACAGAAGTTGGTCAGTGTCCACATTAGAGGACCTGAGCGGGAATGGGACTTCGAAGGAACGCTTCTAAATGATAAAGGATATTGGAACTTCTTTGTGCGCTTCATAAATATATGTCGGTGTATGTGTGTTAGGGTTTCTAAATCGGGAGTAGAGTGCATTCGTCTGTTGTCTGTTTTCCGAGGAGCGGTTGTCTCATTCATGCAATAGACAACCGCTCCTCTTGAATCAGACACAGACGAATGCACTCTACTCCCGAATTAGAAACACTAATGTATGTCTATTTCAGAATTCTCCTCCAAAAGTGGAATGGGACTATGGTCGTGCTTGTTTATTGTCAAAATGGATTGTCTCTTCATCAGGTGGCAGCAGATTTCAAGACAACATGGGACGCTTTGTGGGAAGGAGGACTGCGGTCAGCACTCAACAAAGTATGGGAAGAGTATTGCGACTTCAAGATTTTGGTGAGTCGTCAGTAGGGTAGGGAAAGGTAGCGCGAAAGGCTACGTCAGATTTGACCATTAGATATGAGCTTCATGCTCAAGGAAATGATTTGATATTTTCAGAATAGTTCCGGAATGTCTTCTAGAAGCTTCTTTGGAAATTTGAGCCAAAAATATGCATTTTCAGTTTTCCTCAAATCCGGTGAAGTGTCCTGAAAACATCAGAATTGCTTACAATTAGTTATGCGATAAAAAGGCTACCCTGAAAATTGGAGTGAAAAATCTTTTCGTTAACAGGAGATTTCCAGTCTACGTTGGGCAAATAGTCAGCGCTGACTATTTCATGGAGCGAAATAGTCAGCGCAGACTATTTGACCGCTCCGAAAGGCAGCGCGAGAGGAATGAAATGCTGACTTTCCCGACCCTAGTGGTCAGCACCATGGAACAGTGATACACATACAGATTACCAGTCAAGTCAGTACACTGCAATAAATCACCGATTGAGTGCAGACTACCGGTCACTCCATTGTTTTTTTAGGTTTTTTTGACCATAACATGCCTCCCTTTCTTCAGGTGGAGGATTCTTCGACATGGCGAATCATCAAGGCTTCTTTGAAAAAGTTTATGTTATGATTTACATGACTTGACGAGTGAGTTGCTTTATTAGAAAGCACCAAATTCATAACTGCTGAAGCAACGGAGGTATCCTACAAAAATGTGTAGGCATGTAGGTAAAAATGTTGGAGTTTCTTTAGAAACCAAACTGTAGTCAATAGCCATCATATTAATTGCACGACGTTGAACCACAAAGTAGCTTTCCGTGTGTCGTAAGCGCATGGGAAGAGAACAGTTTAATGGATCATCCACCTCGCTAGAACAGACACAATCAACAACCAATTTCCGATTCACACATCTCGAACTCTACGCGTCATTTCAGTTCCTTCTCCCACTTCAGAACTTTCCGTGCAATGGGTCCGTGCAATGTGCTACGTGTCCTCGCGTGGTTGCTTCTTGCCGCCATTTCTAGGGCAGACAATGAAAATACATATTTGGATGAAATGGGAAGACAGATCTGGAACTTGGCCTATTGGGCAGGTTCGGCTACTCCTGAGAAATGTATTCCCATGCACAATCCTGGATGGCAAGTGCTTCATATGTAAGTTCTCTTTCCATGTAATGTTAAGTGATGTGTTCAGAGTGAATGCTCAAGTTCATTCATAAGTTATAGCCAAAAATCTAATTTTCTTGGTGTGAAAACGGCATTTTTGGCTATAACTTATGAATGAACTTGAGCAAAATTAAGTGCATGCACCAGAATTTTTATTTGTGGTCGTCTACATTCCAGCCAAGATTTGTGCCTCTCCGATCAAAATTGAAAGAGACGAAATTTTTAGGTTTTTTGACTTTCTTATAGATTGAGGACATGAGCCCTAAAAAGGCTCGTTTGTTCGGGAAATGATTTCCTATTTTTACAATATCTAACATCAAAAATTCGACTACTTAGAAAAAAGTTATGGCATGAGATTATTTTTGGGGGGTCAAATTGGTGTTGGGGAATCAACTGCCAAGACGCCACCAGAAGGACCCACTAATGGTAAACATGTGTGGACCTGGACATATTTATGCAACAGTTGTTTGGAAATGGAATACAGTTTCCATAGAGATATTTCAAAAAAATCGAAAAAGTCTAAAGACTTTCCGGACACCCTAATATATATCGGTGTATGTGTGTCTATTTCAGAATTCTCCTCCAAAAGTGGAATGGGACTATGGTCTGCAGGTAGCATTGGTTTATTCGCATATTGGATAGTCTCTTGATCAGGTGGCAGCAGATTTCAAGACAACATGGGACGCTTTGTGGGAAGGAGGACTGCGGTCAGCACTCAACAAAGCATGGGAGGAGTAATGTCACTTCAAGATTCGGGTGGGAAGTCACTACATTGCAAAAAAACATCGATTGAGTGCAGACAACTGGTCACTCCATTGGTTCCTGTGTCGCATAGATGTCGACAATCAAAATCTTCCGAGATGGACTATGGGAATACGATAAAATCATGCATTACGCGTACGCGGCTCCCAGATGTGGAACACAGGCAAAGAATCAATGATTTCTCTCATTTTTATTCGTGATTTGCAGTCCATTGCCTACGCGATGGATCAGCCCTCCTACCATCGATACCGCTTGCAATATGCAGACTTTGTCGTGACAGTTCCTCCTATGGCTCCATGTACAGCTTCTTCGCCAACTCCAAGTTCCACTTCTGCTAACGACAACTGTTACTGGCATTGCTGCGTAAGGAAGGTAATGCAGACTTTACCTATGTCCTTTTCAGTATGCAATTAAGTACGCAAGAATTGATCCAAACCCTGGAATGGGAACAACATCCACTGATCCTCCTTCGAGAGGAGAAACATTGAACAATCTTTCGAGATGCGCAGCCTCAGAAGATACGACATGCACTGGTTAGTTGAATATGCCTGATCAATTCACTCTTCCGTTAATCTCTCTTAGGAGGAGAGCAAATCGACATACATAACAATGGCAATTTCTTCGATATATCATACGGTTATGATGTAATAACTTGTTAATAGTCCAGATAAATAACTTGAAATGATTGTGAAACGACTTCCATTCATTGTATTATATGATCCAAACGACGGTTCCCTGCACTCATTTCATACTATATAATTATGGCTTTTCACAGTATGCCATCAAGTGCTCTAAATATTTACTTGGACAAACTTCTACTGTTATGAGAACACAACTTGTAAAGGTTAGTTTCATTCATATCTAATTTTCTTCGGGTGGAACATTATTTGACCTTTGGAACCATGCAGACTTCTTCCAATAAGTTTATGATACGATTTACACGAATTGTATAGTGGGTTGCTTTCAAAGTCTTAGTTAGAAAGCACCAAATTCATAAATTCCGATGCGGTATAGATAGGGACCGCAAAAGATTTTTTCTAAATGGTCCAATCTCCTTCAAATTTGGCTCAGATGCAGAACAAGTTTGCAAAAGTCAATATCCAAAAAATCATGTCGATATCTCAAACCGTTCGCCCGCGGCATCCTTTGAAGTGGCCGAAATAGAGTCCACCCTCTCCCCCTATGCCGCATACGGGGAGGGTGGACTCTTTTGCGGGCACTTCAAAGGATGCACTTCAAAGGACTGTAACTTTCATGTTTCTTCCGAGCAGGTGTTTTTTAGATTGAGAGAGGACAGTTAGGAAGAGATTAGGAAGGTTAGAAGGGGCGAAAGACAAGAACGCCGTGGACATTTGCGCCATTTGCGCCATTATGGTGAAATTGACAGATGTGCCATCATTCTCTGTATTCTGACGATGCATTTCCTAATTTCACCATTATGGCGCAAATGTCCATGGTGCGTTTGTCTTTCACCCATTTGACTCGGTAACGAATAATGAAGGAACGGGCGACTCAGAGAGATGTGGAAAGTGGAAAGTAAAAGGATTGGGAGGAACGGGCGAGAGCGAGCATGAAGGACAAAAACAAGAGGGATAAACAAGAAAGATACAGAGAACTGCAGAAAAACAGAGATCAATGGCGGAGTGCACATATAAAATACCCGAGGGCATACGGCGGCATATCCTTTAATGCGAAGCTTAAAGGGACCTTGTCACGATTTTTTAAAATTTGATATGTTGTACGTGGTAAATCATAAAGAAAACTCAATTGGAGTATCAATTTTATTTTCCTCCTTACTGGTAAAAACGTTGATACAATAATAAAAAGTTCCGAAATTTCTGTAATGCCGAACATTTTGGGGGCAGCATGTCTATGCGCTTAGCCGCGCGTTTTCATTTGAATTTTACAAAGACAGAGATGCTGTTTTGAGTGTGTGTTTAGAGTGTTTAGAGGTATTTTGGTAGTCTATTTGTACTTACTGTTATCAAATCATTGCAGTCTCTTTATAGCCAGCTCTTTTGCTTGTTTTGCGCTTGGGAGTAGCGGCGTGGAATGAGTCGACCCATCTTTCCCTTAGTTCCTTAGAACTAACACGAATTAAGGGGGCGTTAGATTTGACTCCCAATTCAACTAAAACCACGAGGTATTTCATTCCTCTCTCACACATTCTTCTTGGCACCGTGAAACTAATATCGGTCAACTCATTCCACACTGGTATTTCTGGGAGCGGTTCCATTTGTGCCACCTTCTTGTTTGAACTTACGCTTCCAATCGCGCTCAGTATAAGAACTTTTTTACAGACCGATCACGTTCAGCAGTTTTACACCCAATTACTAGTATGATTACGTTATTACAGATGGGCAAGCATTATTGCGTTTTATGCAAAGTTTAGGTTCCGAGTAACCAGTCTCGGCGATTTCCTGCCCACTCCAAACAATGGTTGCAACAGCAATGGGTGACACGATTTGGGAAGAGTGATGATGAAACACAGACTGTATTGGAAGAGTTACAAGGAAAGATTGACCAAGGGAAATGCATCCGTTGGTGTTACAAGCACTTTGAGAACGCAGATGACAAGTATCCTATAGACGTGAGGAAAGGGTTGGGGATCTAAAACGTGCTCTTCTTCTTACAGATGCGACCTCAGCCTTCTAATAGTCCCTTCGTCATTCGCATTGTTCCCCTAAGGACTTCGTTCCCTGTTCCTTCACCTGCTCAGTTCCGTACAGCGTCAACTATCTCTCAATCACCGGATAGGCCATACAAATTCCCCCGATTGACCGATGACACAATAGAAAACAATGAGGTTCTCATTTCAAAATATTTGTTTAGCATAATCAAATCCTTTATTACACATAAACACGAGTAAAAATCATAATATAGAAATATTTTCGGAACTTCTGCTTATGTCCGGACCCGAGTGTTTTGTAGGTTACGACAATATACTGCAGTATTACGACATGTTACAGTAGTAGGGTTACGGTAACAGGATATATATGCTACAGTAACCTACAATACGCTAGGGTCCGGGCATCAGAATCATATTTTCTAAAATCTCATGGGTAACAATTGGGGGTTCAAAATCGGTAGTGGCAATCAAATAACTGGCCCTCTTCCTCCCACCAGTTATTCGAAAGTGAAATATTTGGTGGCGAGAAGAAACTGGTCCAAATAACTGACTGGTGAGACTCGCGACACCAGTTATTTGGTCTGCCAGTCGGTTACCTGGTTGACTGGCGAGAGTGTGTAGAGAATCGAGAGAGCGCAGAGGGCGCGACGGGGAAGGGGAAGGAAGGGCCGTAGACTCGGGAAGGGCTTGAAACTACTGTCGCACGATTGTTGACGCGGTACATGTACAGGCCCCTTTTTCATCTTAAAATACTTTTTAAAGGCAGTTACTAATTATTTTCTGTTTTAAGTGTTAGGTGTACAGGTGGGCACCACCAAACACATAGTCATTTGGTCCGATTAATCCATATTGAAGAGATAAAAATTACGAAATATCAGAGAATAGAGCATTCGATCATCTCTATTTCAATTTTTCTCGCGATCGAAGGAGGCATGTTTGGTGATCGAAAACATGGTCTTATTATTTCATGGCAATTCCAACCTCCCCGTTTCTTTATAGAAACTGTCGCTCGCGAGAGAAAGTGAGGATGCTATTTGAATTTGGTGCATTGTTATGTTATTCTTCTGTGAATTTACAAGCAGCAAATTTGTTAATTTGCAAGCAGCAAATTTGTTAATGTTAAAAACAAATTTGTTAAGGAGCTGCATCTTCGCTTTGAGGGTAAGGTATTCTAGTCCTAGACCGAGTTCAGGAGTAGCGTGCGAGTTGCTCGGTGGGGTTTGTGAATTGTTCTGTGGCTGTGCAGTGCTTGGTGTGCTGTAAAGCTTCTGTGTGTCAAGGAATTTCTTCCTCTTTTCACCAGCTGTGCTCAGTCTGCGAATGATGCAATCCCAATGGTCTTGCATTTCGTCAGGGTGTGCGTGTTCGTCCTTATGCTGTACGTTGTAGAACTCTTCCATGACGTTCTGTTCATCGTCTTGCTGAGATGTGTCAGAGAGTGCATCGATGTCACGCAGCCAGTGTTCGTTTATGGCTTTGTAAACACTGAGACCATCCTTGATGTCATCAATTAGTGTTTCAGTTTCACCGTGCAGTGCCAAAATTTCCTTCGGTTCGTTGAATTCTTCGTACTTGGCCATCAGTTGTTTGTATGATGGTTCGTGCTGTTTGAGTGCATTGCGAATCTTAGTAGATTGATGTTTGTGTACAGTGAACGGTGATTTCCTCTTGCCCATTGTGCAATGGTTGAGAAAGTGCGCAGTTCAATGCAGTGAACTTTAGCCAACAAGTGCTGTTTGATTGAGTGCTCTTAGCGAATTGATACTATATGGGTGTGCAATCAGGTATTCAGTGTAAAATGTGAGTCTTCGTTGCCTCGTTCAGCTGCTCCACCCTAGAGAGTTTTACCACAAGGTGTGCTGACGAAATGCTGACGAAATACTCACATTGGACGGTCGCGCATCGGTCCCGAGGGATTTGATCCTAATATGTATGGTGAAAAAATGTGCGAAAAATGAAGTCCCGGGGATCAAATAGCCATATAGCGCGGTCAACACCCAGCATCAGGTAGAGAGAGATAAACGAGGTCTTACAGCTACACTTGCGAAGAGCGCCAAATTACGCTGGAACAAACCAGTTATACACCCAATATTGGGGGTGATCAGACAACTTTGACCTCAATTTCCCAAAAAAATAGTATTTTATTTTTTTTCTTAAAAATATATGTTATGTAGAATTGCTCCGGCTTTCATATTCTGGGTAGCACACCTTGCCCATTTTCATTTTAATTGATGAAAGTGCCGATTTTTCCAGGGCGACCAGTATTATCTCCGTTGTCGTTGCAGATACGGTCTTGCACCCGAAAGGTAAAATGATCAGAAGAAAATTAGCTGCTGAACGAGCACTTCATCAGCCCTCTATGATTTTTTTGAAGCGAGTTACAGTCGTTCAAACATCATGACGAAATTCATTTTTTAAACTATAGCGAAATTGTTTCAGGCCCATTCGAGACAGGACGTTGGTTGGGGTGACCATACCTTCTTCCAGGAAAAAAATTAGATTTTAATTCGAAAGTTTCCCACCCGGTTCCGCAAAGGCCGATTTTAGCTTGAGGTGAAAAAATAACGTCTCTTAAAGCTAGACCTAAACGGTATCCTATAAGAAGATATGGAAAAAAATACCGACCATTTGGTGAAAAAATGCAATGTTTGGGATTTTCTACAGCAAGAAGCAGGCTTCACCGAGGGTCGAAAAAAAGTGTGAAACATTTGAAAATTCCCCCATTTTTATGCCTTAACCAGTAAATCTAGTAAAAATCCTGTGCAATGTACCAATTAAGTACTGTCCACTGCCTGTATGTTCGACTAGTGCAAAGCCAATTGACTGCCGATCACCCCTGTGCAGGAGTGACCCGTCAGTAAAGGAAAAGACAATGAACAATAATAGGAAAAGTCAGACTACCACCATAGAAACAGATACTCATAGAGTTCCTTCGTACAGAGTGTATTGTAGATTGTACGGCAAGTCGAGGTTGAGTAGTCGAGGCTTGTTCAAGACCTCTCGATTGTGCTCGGGGCAGTGGAGAGGATTCAGTGCTTGTCCATGCACTCACGTTACCTCAAATTTGGGTAATTAAACCGAAGGGGAACAATACGAGATGCACGTACAATAAACAATAAATTAAGGAGAAATTATAATCAAAAAAGTGGAGGTAAGCCAGAAGAATGCCACGTTTCCACTTTTCGAAAATAAATATTCTCCTAATAATCGTACAGTATGCTAATTTCACCACTCCCACTTGATGTTATAAATCAGGCTTATTCTCGAAAACACCGCAGAAAAATTGTTCATGGTGTGAACAAACAAATCAAGCCCGCGAACTATTACTTCTATTCTGAAACACTTTTCAAGAACAATACCATTCCTAGCGGTGTCTCCGATAAATGATTATCACGTTTTTTTGAATAAAGCATCAAAGAAGAAGTTAACAACTAGGGTCTATTACCATGTTTCTTAATCCTCTCGACGAGACGCATACGAAAAGTCCCCATTGCTTTGGGGTAGTCCCCCTCATTTAAGAGAGATAAGCAAGAACTTCCTTATATGGCAAAATCAGGGAACCACGTTTGCTTAGTTTTATTCCTCGCGTTGAGAGCTTTCGAACCATACATTGTTTGATGGGGTTCTTTTTTCATTGAACAAACGTATGCCCAATTTTATGCATTTTGATCGATTTGGAAAATTGGCAATATCTCGGTTCAATATTTCTTATGTGCGTTGTCATATCGATTTTCGTGATCACATCAAACTACATAGGTATGCATGTTTAAAGCTTAATTTCCGCTTTATTTTTTCCTATATTTGCCGTATTTCAATTCCTTCTTGAAACTGAGATATGAAAAAGTGGTGCTCGCGTTGAGACGAAGTAAAACTAAATCAGCGCAGCGCTTTTACCTCCTCTCCCATGCCCCTGTGCACCGTGTCTAAATCAGTTTGCAATACTCGGCGCCACGTTTAAGTCGGATCTATAAATCTGAGAAATGTGTTCATCTTGTAGCATTCTTTCCGCTCATCATTTCCGCTGTTGACACCAAAATGGTTTCGCAACAGCTATATATATCTATATCTCTACATCTCTATATAAACATACATTTATCTACGCCAATGGAGCGAGAGAAAAGGATAACGTGATATGTACGATAACATCGTGTTATGTATAGATATTTCTTTCCACTTCATCCGGTACTGACCTCGGATGGGTAGTAATTGAATTAAGAGATTATCTTCTTTCTTGTCTCCATGAACGAGTGTATCGATACCTGCCGATAGGTCTGGGCTCCGCCCCGGCTATTGCTCCACCCACTCTTCCATCTCCCCGATTGTAATTGAATAAGTGAACAGCCGTCCGTTCACAGACACCACCTATTTATGGTGCATCTGGCCAAATTTTAATGTACTTCATTGCTTCTTTTCACTTCACCTCATTTTTTCACCTCCTGCTCACAACAGCTTTTATTGTTTCACCTTAAAATTTCGTGCAATTCAACTCCCTACCGCAAAGGGTTGCAATGTTTCACATTTCATTTTGCTTGTTCACCTACTCACAATGGAAGGTCGCGGACCAGCCTCGAAGTTTTTGATCCTACTATGTATCGTTCGAGAGCCCTTGACGAGCGAACAATAAAAATACCTTTAGCTAATCCAGTGGAATTTTTTATTTTTATATTTTCTACAGCAAGAAGCAGGCTTCGCCGAGGGTCGAGCATACCGGCAGTGGATAGTACTTCATTGGTACATTACACAGGATTTTTACTAGATTTACTGGTTAAGGCATAAAAATGTTGTGAATTTTCAAAAGTGTGACACTGCCTTTACCAGTAAATCTAGTAAAAATCCTGTGCAATGGTCCAATGAAGTACTATCCACTGCCGGTATGTTCGACCCTCGGCGAAGCCCTGTTTCTTGCTGTAGAAAATCCCAAACATTGCATTTTGTCACCAAAATTTCGATATTTTTTCCATATCTTCTTATAATAAATTCCACTGGATTAGCTAAAGGCATTTTTATTGTTGACTCGTCAAGGATTCTCGAACGATACATAGTAGGATCAAAAACTTCGAGGCTGGTCCGCGACCTTCCATTGTCAGGTTTTATTGAGCCATCTCTCTCCATTTTCCTTCGTTCTTCACCTTCCTTAGCCCAATTGCTGGCTTCTTCCATCAAAAATGGCATAGAATATGTCAAGCGCAAAAACAGCCAAGGGCAACTGCACAAAGGCAATCAACTACCTAACCCCTCCTCCAAGACGCAGGCGTGTACGAATAGTCACCATTTGATTTATCTGTCATCAGAGAGCATCTCATCGATGAGTACACAGCTCACATTGGGAAGGCGATCAGTGAGCTTAAAGGCACTGTCCACTGGTCAGAAAGCGGTTTTATGGTTTTCTTTTTCTAACTCTTTTATTCTCTTTTATTTTCCACTGTTTAAAATATTGAAAACGACAGGAATGTCCGTCTTGATTAGGGCTACAAAATTGCTGTTGGCAGTAAATCGACAAATTCAACGATTAAAGAGATATATTGCGGAATGGAACGCCGAGCTATACCTATGTACTATTCTTTCAATCCTTAAAGAAATATGTCCTTGTAGCGCAGTTGGTAGCGCTCTCGTTCGAGAAATTTCTGGTCTGTGGTTCTATTCCAACAAAAACATACTTTTTTGCTGCTTTTTGACATAAAAGGTAATTGTGTCTTGCCCCACTCGTCTTGTGCAATCGGAAGTTGGAGAACAACCAGAGGGAGAAAGAGACGAATACGAAGAGGAGGACGTGGACTGGGAGGAGAACAGTCAGGTGATGGACGATGTAGAAGATACTGGTTGTTCTCCGATTGTAAAAGACGAATGGGGCAAGGCACAATTATCTTGTCATGCGAAAGAGCAGCAAAATAGAGAAATGTATTATGCGAAAAAGCAGCAAAAACTGCGCTACACAGACATGTTTCTTTAAGAATTGAAAGAAGAATATATCGCTATAACTCGGCGTTCCATTCCGCATCAGACCTTTCATTTAGCGCGGTCGTCTCAGTCATTCCCTTTAGCCCACTCAGCCGAGTCGGTCTAATCAGCCGACTCATTCCACTCAGCCAACTCAGCCACTCAGTCAACTCTCATTTTTGGCTGAGTACGACCGCGCACTCAGCCAGGAATTAACTCCCTTGGCTGAGTAGTCTCTGGCTGAGTTCGACCGCACAGTCCCTTGGCTGAGTAGACAAGGAATGAGTAGTCTCATTGACAAAAGGAATGAGACTGAGACTAAACTCAGCCAACTGCACAACCCTATTATAATGGTATTCGATTTCACTGTGACGAAAATCCTTTGTGATTAGGTGCATCCCAGCATAATCATATTGAGATCACTTGTGTTATTTTTCGCAAAGTCCGTTAACAAACGAAAGTTCTTACGCAAGACTTGCTTAAAGGATCCGTAAACCGGGATTCGGTGTTAAGTATTCTGGAAGCGTAGAATTGTAGAGCACATTCAATTATGTATACTTCAAGATTTTCTTCTCGCAAAACAGTTTCCTCGCTGATTTATTCAATTTCCAAGTTGAATTCCCGCTCTTCCCTGCAACTTCATTGCAACCGACCGCGCGGCAATTCGAAAAAAATGACTCGCGTGATGTCTCATCTAAAACAAATCCTTTGAGTTTGGAAAGATGGTTGCACTTTGAAAGTTTCTATGCAATTTTCAAACGGGCAATCTAATATCATGTAAGAACTTGGTTTATGGCTTCTTAAAGGAATGACCACTCCCTTCGCTTATATAAGCAGAATGCCCTGCTATCTGACTTTGGAAAAAAGAGTAAGCACCTTAACAGGAAATCCACTCCTAATGGTCCCCCTTGCCCAGCCACAATGCCATTTTCCACCAATCCCTGAAAAAGCAAGAAGATAAGCTGGGGCTTTCAGCTGACACCAATCACTTCCCCCCCCCTTCTTCTCCATCTGATTCAGCCGCTATCAAACCATTGGTTGATGCCAATCATTCAGGCGAAGACGTTCCCATTCCTCCACCTGAATCAATCACCCGAGCATCTCTGGTGCAGTTCGTGCCGCCTGAATTGAGGGAGACACTGGTAAAATCAGCTCTTGCCATGATTCCTCTAGATGGCAAGGTGATTACTCCCGCTTCTATCACACAAGACACAGTTACACCTTCTGCACTCCCCTCAGTTGCGGATGCCATTCCCTACCCAGTACCTCAACCATTCCCAGCACCTATAATTCATCAGAATAGTCAAGTTTGTGAGGTCGCTTCCATCCCTTCCTCTTCCACTTCTAACTATAAGTCCCAAAAAAATCCCTACAAATGGCAGAACGATAATTATGTAAACTACAGGATGAAGAACACGAAAAGAACGCCCAAGACTTTTACAGTTGACAATACAACTAGTGATGATGAAGCCATCCCTCATCCTCCACCCAAGGCAAAAAAGGGTAAAGGGTTGCAACATGCCCGCATGGAGATTCCCATTGTCGCCCAGACCCCTGTTCCCAGTCGTCCATATCCCCACATCCCTTCAATTGCCTCTGTGCAGTTCACTCGCGAACAACTTGCTCAGTTGTTTGCTTCCCCCTCATCCTCAAAATCCAACCACACTTGTCCAATATGTGAGGGGGGACATCTTCCATCGGAATGTTCACTTCCACATGAAGTAATGTGGCTCACTCTATGCCAGAAAGGGCATTGCACGGATTGCTACAGGAAAGTAGTGAATAAGAATGGCCACTACCATATCTGTACAAATAACCGACGTTGCGCCTGCGGGCAACATCACAACCGTTCCCTGTGCCCGACCAACCAAACACCCATTTCGCATGAGTAGATTCATATCTATAAAATTCACTGCTACTCATCTCGTGGTGTCTCTTCACTCAGCGGTATGTGCCTGGCAGCTTCCTCCCCTCATTTGTTTATTTCAAAGACGATATTACTGTTTATTGGTGTATGGCCCGAATTCCTAGGGTGCCGGGGGACGCACAGACATTAATTCATCGAATTGACAGTCTGTCATATCTTGGCATAGTTAGTTCACTTTTCGTTATGCCACATTCACATG